>JANHGB010049511.1:25000-63646 GCA_026283785.1 Coracopsis vasa
GTCCAGGTGGCTCATTGTACAATGGATTTTGCTCTATGGCTCCTAGTGCTTTATGGTCTCTTTCTACCTTGATTGAATTCTTCCTATAAACATATTCATGAAAATACTCGTGATCTAAAACAATTGCCAGTATTCAGTTTTAAGAGTGCAGGCATAGCTTTTGGTATGTTTTAGCCAGTGGCTCAGACATCATCTTGCGAGGAAGTCATGACCAAAATGACCTTGCATCAGCTTGGGTTATAAGGTTCGTGTTAACCTCAGAATATTCCAATGTTGATGCTTCTCTGGCAGTTTCTCTTTACATCAAACCTTATTCTATTTTCAATTATCTTTGAGTTGTTCTGAACTACCTGCAAGGAACATTAGCAGTGCTCCTTCATGGTGGAAGAAAGAGATATTTGTTTATATGGACCTCTTTTCAAAGAGAGATCTTTATGTTCAGCATTTGTACCAAGCCTTGCACAAAGGGTCTTGTTCAAACAGTGACCTTTTGTCATTGCTCCAATACCAATATTGTTAGCAGGAAAATCAGTACTGATGTTCTCATGAATTCCCAAAATGCCTCCTGGTAGAGGTTTTCAAGATGGTCTGAGCTTTTCTCAGAGCTGGCAAGCTCAGTTGCTATTGCATACCTCTACCTGCCTTAATTCATCTATCCTCATCTGGCTGACACCAAAAGTGTTACTGAAGAACATGAGCATTTTAGTGTTCTCAATGCTCGTGGTCATCCTAAACATTAGATCATCTGCTGGTACGTCAATCTCATCTTAATCCTCTGAGATCTGGATGTGATATGATAGTGCTGAGACTACCCAAAAGAGACGCTTGCTTGCATCTCCTAAAAGAATTACTGAGCCAAAAGCTTGCGTTTTTTCCATCAACCTTACCCAGCTTCCTAACACTAAAATCCTCTTGAATTTGGAAGTCTAGACTTGTACACTTCATTCATGCCTGCAGGCTTCCTTTAGATGTTGCACTGAGGTTTTTTGGTTTCTTCAAATCCCTATTTTGCTTGTTTTAATGATCAGGTTTGTTAGTTTCTGTATGCGCTTGGTGTGTCTCTGTTTGTCACCCACTCAGATTCAGTTGTTTTGTCTTTCAGTGTCAGTGTGACTTCATATGGTGCATAATTTTTACAGAACTATAGCAGTAGTTTTCAATGTTATGACCAGTGGCACGACTCAGCTCCCTCTCTTTGTCATCAAATGCATTGAGAAAGCATATTTCTTGGCTGGTCCACCATGTTGGTCTCATGTATGTCCATCAACACATTTCTACACAAATTAATCACAGTCTGTAGCACATTTATTGACTGCCTGTCGGTCTGTGGAGCAATGTGTTTCATGCTCTCTGCAAAATCCAGAAGAAGTCAGAAATACTACTTTTATACCCGATTTAATTCCAAGGTGAGAAGGTGTTCCACATGGAGTTTCTCTTGGAGTAGTAGAGGTGACTTGCAGCGGGTCTTGCACAAGCTCCACCTACAAGTTTCATGTATGTTCCCAAGGATGGCCAGGAGAAGGGAAGGGTCTGCATGACTGAAACAGATGGATCCATTGGTTGACCTTAGTCAGAGCAGAGGGAAATAGCCTGAAGGGCTGGGAGGTCACACGAGGTCTCTTGGTACTCTGGAGCCTGGGTTAGCACCAGAACAAGACTAGAGCCTCTGATCTGCTCTGAAGCTGGATATATTCTGCATTTGGGCTCATGCAGCCAGTTTTTCACACCAAATGGATTCATTTGTTCCGCTGTTCCTTTTCTCTGTTACCACATAAGCAAGAAATACCTTTCCAGGTCTCTCATCCTCAAAATGTGCAGCATCCTCCTATGCCAAGCCCTCCCAAGGAGAAAAACAGAACCACCAAAACAAAGGTAAAACATTTCAGTGGAAGGTTTCTCCAACAGGCAGCCTCCTCCCCCAAAAGCAGGATGCACCAAATAATGGAGTGAGCAAACATTAAAAGAAGAGAAGTCCTTATGTGTACCACGAGCATTGAAAATGGCTGGGAAATTCTTGCTTTTTGGGGAGTGACCAGTTCATTGCTTTGCTAAGTATCTTTCTAAGCCACCTCTTGTCAGAAGAAGAGAATAAATGAAAAGAGAGAGAGAGAGAAAAAGACCTTTGCATAGCTTGAGCCTTTGTGCCGTGCATTCAGACTGATTTGTACCCTTTGTAGTCTTAATTATTTGTGAGAGCAGGATAACAGGAGTACCAAGCTCACCCATTATTTCCTGCATAAAAAAAGGCACACAGAAGCCGCTGATCGGTTTTGAATTAGCAAACATGATACTAAAAAAAAAAAAAAATCCAGGAGGAAGGGGGGGAGAGAGAGTGCATAAAAAAAATTCATTAATATCATCAGGGATTAGGAGGCTGATTAAAGTGTAGCTGTTAGCGTATGCAAATGAGCGATAGGCATTTATCAGAGCCTGTGCAAGCTGTCTCAGAGCTGTAAAGCCCACGTATGTTTTTCAGCTGATTAAAACAGTTTTAAGTTCTGGAGGATTTTTTTTTCTTTTTCTTTTTTTTTTTTCCTTTTTTTTTTTCGAGAGAAATGGGAAAAAAAAAAAAAGAAAAAAGCCACCATCATCTATCCTTTTCCTTTTGGCTAAATTCCTCTAAGTGCACTCCAACCATTTCCACTTGAATGCACTCACTCTCTCTCTCTTTCTCTTTTGGGTAATGAGAGTTTGGGAAGGAAATGAATGCAAACTAAGCATGAGGTTTGCAACAGCTTTCGTGGCTTCTCTATGAACTTCCAGTGTGAGGCCATCAGAGCCTACACCCCAGCAGCATCTTTGAAACATGAACATGCTGCCATGCTGCAACCTGGCCAGGCTCAGGCTCTGAGGAGAAGAAAGAGGCTGTTGGCCCTTCATCAGCTTCCTCATGCTTTGGGGCCACACTTTGAGCCCTGCCTCACTTTGTTCATGCTTGGAAGGTATGGGAGACTCCATTCAAACTGCTCAGGCAGCTGGGCTTGCTCCTTGTTACAAAGCTGGTGTATGGCTTAGCTTGTGAGAGGAGCATGCAAAACACAGCAGAGGAGCAATGAAGGAGAGAGCTGAAGCTAGTTCATACAAACATAATCAGACTTCTTTTCGCTGCATCCCAAAGCCCTTTGTATTTGGTTGTCCTGGACAAGATTTGCTGAAGAGGCTGTTTGGGGTTGGCTTTATTCTGTGGTCCCCAGGTGAAATCCTCAAAAGGGATTTTCAGGACACCAGTGGCTGAATGTAACATTTTCCAGAAGGCTCATTTAACACAGACACCTAAATTTGTGCTCTCCTCTGCAAACATGATTCAGTTAGTCTACATCTTCAGCACCTCCAGGGAGGAGCCAGTAGTAACACACTTTTAAATGTCTCTCTGTTACTGCTAATATCAGGATTAATGAATATTGATGAATGCACCCATTCATCAATACAACATTCAAGTTTGGTTTCCTTGGCGTATGGTCTCTTGTCCAAACTCTAAGTCTTCATTTTCTCATTTTGTTATTTAACACAGGTAATTCCTTAAGGCTCTTAAGACTATGGTTGCTCCTCTGTGTGGTTCATTCGGGAAAGGAATTTCACAACCTTGTGAAGGAAAAAAAGTGGTTTTGCAGACCGCTTTTGAAGTGAAGTTGAGGAGTTTGTTGAGGGGACAGAACTATTGGAGGAAATTCTGGAAATGTCCTAGATCTGGGAAAATCATGGGAGAAGTGGCTAAGGTTTGTTTAATGTGGTTTATCAGATGAATAGAAAATTTATCACGTGGATCTTCAACTTATCGCGTACGTGGAGTATGCATGATGGTAAAGCATCACTTGGAAGAGCAGTCTTCGCTAACAGATTGCCAGCTTTTCCATTATAAACCAACAATGGTATTTAAAGCGGTTGTAACTTTGCTGTAAAATTTTGCTCTGTTGAAACTTGGCAAATGAGGTCCTGCCCAACAGCAATGCTTTTTTTTATTGTTGTGTGTTTGGAAGTAAATAAGCTTGGCCATTTATGCTTTAAATGATTACTTCTTTTGAGTCCCAGCCTCTCATTTCTCAGGCTGGCAAAAGCTCCTCGTGCTGCAGGGAGAATTCATCCAAAGTCGAGGAAGGGCTTTGTGCCTGTCATTAAACAGCAACCCCTTTGAATAGCTGGGGAAGCACTTCTGCAGGTTCTGAACTCTATCCCATCCCATACCCCTGCTGCCGGAACCCATTGCTATTTCATACCATTCATTACCAGCCCATCCAAGACCAGGAAGAAATACTGCGCCTATGTGAAAAACAGCAAAATGAGAGAACAGGACCAGCTTTGGAAATAGCTTGTGAGTGACTCAGTAAACCACAGCAATGGTAACACAGCAGTGCTCAGCAGAACATCCATAATACAAAGAGTAGCACATCCTTGTGGGTGCAGCTGGGATGAACACAGCCAGAACTGAGCAGCAGGATTACTAGGATGCACGGTTTTATGGTGGGTTGGGCACAGTTATACTGAGCTTTAAACTACTCACAAGGTGCTGCTGAGAATGGCTACCTAGCAAGGCTGAACTTGGTATCAGCAGATAGGTCATAATAGTGTCCAAAAGCAGGACTAAGCTACACCCTTTGAAAAATACAAGAGAAACCAGTTAGCATGAAGGAAAATGAGGCAGTTCCAAGCAGAAGCCTTTAAGTACATCAAACCAGTAGTCAGATGGGTGGCTAAAATATCCTTTGGTGATGGATGGATGAATGAAGATCCACTGTTGTTTAGAAGTAGACTTCAAGGTTGGAAGAAGTGATCGATACTCAGTGTTCGTAGAAAATAAGACGCCAGAGCAGGACTGTTCTTTGTTAGTATTTGACTTTGCAGGTATCCCGTGGTTAAATAGGGCAATCAGCTCAGGGCATCACTGACTTTCAGAAGACCCAACAGAACAGGGGAACTGGACACCACTCTGGTGGAATGATGCTGGGATCTGCAAGAGCAAGATAATGCCAGTGGAGGGCAGGAAAGCTGGTGTCATGTAGCTGTATGAGCCTACTGATCCCCAGGTTCAGTGCCAAGCTCTGGCACTGGAGAAGGCTCATGGATATATTCATTCTCTTCTGACTGAGTTGTCTGACTTGGCAGATCACTAACCAGTTTTGCAGATCATATGTGTAATCTTTTTTTTTGCACAGAAACTTCCTAAAACATTTCCAAGATAGTGTTACCCTTCTCTGTACCTTTTCCAGGTCTTATGTGGGACCTTGTGAAATGCGATTAGATCTGCACCATCACTCAATGCAGTACTGGTAAGGATCACTGCAATGTTCTCTGCTTTATTCTCTATTCCTTTTTCAACAAAAAAGAGCAAGAATCTAGGACTTGTTTGGTTTTGGGTTTTGTATATATTTTTATTTATTTGTTTTTTCTCTTTTTAGAAAAACCATAAATAGGGGTGAAGCTGACATTGCCGTTGCTGAGCTTGTGCTCTCACTCTAAAGCCAGTGTTAAGTTCTGGTTGTGCCACATCCAAAATGAAACAGAAATAACAAAGGATTAGGGAGAGGCAATACAAATACTTCCAAGTGTGGCTAAAGTGACAATATTGTCTGTTTCTTCCAAGAAGAGAATGAATAAAAAATGCAAAGACTGTAATAAATGGCATAAAGAAGGTCAAGCAGGCAATCAAATTTATTTTTTAGACAATTACAACAGTGCCGTATTCAAAGGGACACTGAATAAACTTGAAAGGCAACAGAACTGAAACTGATAAAACGACACTTTTGTAAGCAATTCATACATAGCTTAGGGAATTCATCGCCCCAAGATATTGCTGCAACCAAGTTCTCCAGTTACGTTACCCAGAAAAAAGCATTACAAAAGATGTAGGCCTCTATGTTTCAGGGCTTAAGGAGGTTTATTCCACAGCAGCCTGTCCTGGCTTCTTCTGCTTGAGTCACCCTGATCTTTGTATGCAGGATGCAGCAGTGTCCAAATAGGTGCCCCAATCAACCATAACAACACTTGAATTTTTTTATCTCTTTGTTCAAATTAAAGCAAGTCAAATCCCAGCTTGGTGGCAAGGAGCAGACTCACACAAAGGGCCTTCGGAAGGGTTCATGGAATCCTGTACTCTGTCTGCTGTGCACTGAAGCATAGCTCCATAAAGACAACTCAAACCCATGAAGAATGTTCTCCAGGCAGAAGAGAAGGAGCCTCTGTACTGGAAATGAGCTACCAGGAGGCTGAGCACACCATCTGCAAACCACCTTGCCATTCCCAACCTAGGAGTCCTGCGTGCTGAATGAAGCAGGCAAAACAGCATAGAACTAGTACTTAACTGGGGTCCTTCTCTCCAGGTTTAGGCATGAGAAAACAAACACTTTAATAAGTGCATTAAATAACTTCTTAGTCTTTCACCCTTATGGTATTTTTTTGGGTGTGTACCTGCATGGAGTCTTCAGGTGAAAAAGCATATACAAATAACTAGATTTGTAATTGTCTGCAAATACAAAATGTCACCTCCCCCAAGCTACAGCTCTGACATTTTTGTGACTTTGTCTGCAAAAGAAGTTCTTGCCTTTTTTCTCTCTCTCTTTTTTTTTTTTTTTTTTTTTAAATAACAGCAATTATGTTCTTTTGAAATGTGTGATTTCAGTGTTGGCATTTGACAGAACAGGATAAACCAGCCAGTTGAAGCTGTGTTTGTCCATCTGCTGAGGATGATGCCTGAGTTTCAGGAGAGCTTTGGGGCAAATTTGCTTCTGCAGATATCCTTGACAAGGCAGTATGGAGACGTGAGCAGCTGCTGAGGCAGGGCAGAAGAGCTGTACAAGAAGAAATACAGCTCAACTTCTAAGCATTTTTGGACCTCTCCAAAGGCTGGCTGCAGTCTCGTGGAGCTGGCAGATGAAATTGGAGTCCAAGATGTATTGCAGTAATTCCGCCAAGGAAGTGCTAACAACAGGAAACACAATGCAAATATAATCGAGGTCATCAGCCCCTTTTCCTTGCATAAGTACTTAAATATGTGCTCGTATTGCAGTTACTTAACTGTAATTGCTCAGGGCAAATGTGAGATCAGGTCTTTACAGTCGCTGAGCATTCTTCCTTCAGGTGATGTATTGGTTTCTGACCCTCCTTGGGCACGCCCTGTAAATATTTACACACCTCCAGTCAAGGGGTTTGTGTGCTTATTCAGAGAGATGACAATTAATAAGCAGGGGAAGGAGACTTCAAAGCTGCTTGCAAGTGTAGTGTTACCTGTATAATTGGTATAGGGGACAACAATAAATGCAGGTCAGGAGTGGGTGGCACATCCAAAGGATGTCTCTTTTGGACGGACCTGAAGAAACTTTTTTCTTTGCTTTAGGTGGGAAAAGCCTACTTTGAGCATCCACTGAGCGATGTTAGAATTGCCATCCTTGAAACAACACAGGTTACTCACTGGTGCCACTAAACTTTCTCTTACAACCCTGCCAGATGGCCTGCTTGGTCCTTCCAAACCTCATAGCTAGTTTCAGCCCCTTGCAGCTGGATGGCTATCTGAGGCACTGATAGAGTTAATAAGGATGAATTGATAGTTTTTACAGCTAACTGTGCTGCAATGAAACAACAGAGATGCTAAATAATATTTACTAAAAGGCAGAACACTTGTTAAAAAACCCAAATATCCAAGCACACTTAATTACCACAGCCTATCATGCTTTCATTTTGCAGCTTTCTTGATAACTTCTGGCACAGATCTCTGGCAGGGACAACATGGGTTAGCGAACAAGCCATCCGTGCATCCTTTCCAGTCCTTGATGTGCCAAAGAATTGGATACAGCCCCAGCTGAAGCTTTATTCTTGGTTTAATGTGCAGATGCAGCTAGCATACTTATGCTTTTGCTGAATGCCTTGTATCATCCAGACCAGGTCAGAGGGACCAGATACTGAAGGACAAGGTGAAGAGACTTGAAGGTGACTTCTTCGGAATTCATTACATTAGTGTGAGTCACATTATGCACCTCCTCCTGCATACGCCTCTTTGGGTACAGTTGCTCACCAGAGAGGCTTATCTCTCACCTTTGATACTGGAAGAATACAATGCCTAAAACAGGTAAGACACAGCCTTTTCGAACTTGGTGTGATACATCTCAGCCTAAGTGCATGCTGGCCTGCTTTGACTATTGCTAAGTTCTTGTGCTCATTCATTTTCCTTTGCCTTTTTAAACAAGAGGTTTGTTGAGGAACATCCATGTCTCCTTCCTACAATTTCTAGGCTCCTGAGAGATTCAGCTGGGTTTACCCTGGTGCAGATGAGGAAATATTACGGCCCAGCCTGCTCATCTGCATGGATCTGGGGCTTGACTATGATGCACAAAGGGAACACCCAGCTCTGGAATTTGTCTCCAGCACACCCATTTCTTGCTGGTTTTCACCTGTTTTGCTGCACAGGGAAAAAGCCTTTCAGCAAGGTTGCAGGTGGCAGCCTGTTACCATGGGAGCTACCAGAGAGATGAGCACTGGTTACTGTGCCAGAAATCTGTCCTGATCGCAAGTCACTCAAGAGCACTGCAGAAGAGCACTACCAGGCTACATGGTGTTATGGAGGTTTGAATGGGATGTTCTCTGCTTCTGAGCTGCAGCTGATGCCATAGGGAGATCGGCTGGGTTATGGCTGCTGAGTCTCTGGTGTTATAGATCAGGTTTCTGTAACATGGTAGAGCTCAGTTCATCTTGTTTGGCAATGTGTGCCTGCCTTTTAGATTGTGTAAGTGCAAAATGAAGCTCCTGACCCTTCCATGAGGGTTTTCTGCTCTCACAGAGGTTGCCTTCAGCACTTCTTTCAGCAACAGAGTTGCTTGAAGAGTTTATTTCAGAAATGGGAAGACGGTCAGTAGGATTTGCAAGAACTGCTCCCATTATTACCTTGGTGGAGGGGCAGGAGGTTGCAGAGGCACACGTAACTCATCACACATAACTCATCACACATAACTCATCACACATAACAAGATCTTTTACATTTATCAATACCCACAGGTCCATTGGAGGGGACACAGGTGCTTCAGAGGGATAGTTGCCACTTA
Organism: Coracopsis vasa; assembly: GCA_026283785.1. NCBI lineage: Eukaryota > Metazoa > Chordata > Aves > Psittaciformes > Psittacidae > Coracopsis > Coracopsis vasa. The sequence continues at coordinate 34,027 of JANHGB010049511.1, forward strand.
CATGGATGTCAGTACAGCCTGGGAGCAGTGACAAGCTTTACCCTTGCTTACAGGTAAGCAGCACAGTCCCAGGGAGATGAAGGGAGCTGTTTGATGCCAGCTCTGAGGCAAAAGCAGGCACTAAGCTCAGATGGCTTTTGCACCTTCCCCAACACTCTCCTTTCTCACTTGAAATGCCTTTTTCAGCTAATGTCTGTTGCAAACAGTTTAGCTCTAGTTTTGCTGTATAGCCTTTTACAAATTCAATTACAATCCTTCTTTTCTTACCACAGTTGGAATTGTTCTCTGCCTAATATCATGTTTGTCAGGGTTTTGTTTTGTTCTCCTTGCAGCCCAAGATGTCCTTGTTCTAAGTCATAGCATCTTCTCATCCTCACGGCCCTGCTACCTTTGCGTGGAACACTTCTGCTGCTCTAAAGATACCAAAAGGTTTTAATTATAATTAAGCCAAGTCATGTCTACAGTTTTGAGCTGCAAATAAATAGCCTGTTTTGGATAATGAAGGTAATGGTTTGCATTTCAACTCTACTTCTAACCTCTGATTTTTGCTTGTAATATTATATGTGGTTAAATCAATTTTTTCTGCCATTGAATGTAGTTTTTCTTTTTTAAAACTCACTTGTAAAGCATGTGTTTCATCACATCCTTGTTACCCTAGGACATGCCTGATGTAGTTAAACTAGGCTGTAGCCATGCTCTTTTTCAGATGAGCCTGGAATTGACAAGAGAAATTGTTGTTGTCTCCTACTGCTGTCAAAGAAAGTGAATGTTATCAGGTTATTAAAAGCCAGGTAAAAACAAGCGATGTCAAGAGATAACTGTTTGAGACAGGGAAGTGTGATGCATTTTGTGACCTAGTGTATGAGCTGCATGTAGTGAGGCAGTGCAGTGGTTTAACATGTAATATTACAAATTACTACTTGTAATTACAATAGTTACAATTTGAGTGTAGTGCACAAGAAATTGGGTGGCCAGGAGGGGACTGTGGGGCTGCCTGAGCTGTCTGTGACTCAGCAGCAGCTAGCATGGGTCCTGTCTCTCAGAAGCTGGTGATGCAGATGCCCCTGGGCCAGAGGTCTGTGCTAGCTTTCTTTTTATGAAGGCTTAACCCTTGTTCTCTGGGTAAAGGCAAAATTTCCTGTTCCCACAGACACGTGATTATGTGCAAAACAGTGAGAAGCTGCTGAAAAGGAGTCTCTTGACAACACAGGGAGTGTCTTTTGGATGTGGATGTATTTTCAGAAGATACAGCATGGCTTACCATATTGTGTGCTGGGCTCAGGACACATCTGTTCTGGGGTTACAACCCTTCAGTGTGGCCATAGTTACCTGCAGGCTGCAAGCAGGCTAGGTCCATTGGCAGACTGCTGTGCCTTATGCTGTTGAACATACTCTTTATTTTCAGAGTTGTCCTAAATGTGCTTTACTAGGACAAAGTGGCTTTTCTAGGTTGGGAACTAACTGTGATTATTTCAATTATAAGAAATGTAATATGTATCAGCAGTACAAACTGACTTAAGCCAGCCAAGGAGTTATCATTATAGAGTATTTTCATTTGGGTCACTTAAAGCCTTGATTAGTTAAATACTGCTATGCAATTTCTTTCTGAAGTTTAATCCACAATCCAGATTTTTGATTAAAATATGCACAATTTCAATCAGGTACTCACAGTGACCACACCGTGGTTGTGAAAACAGAGTCCTCAGATGTCACTGCTGTTGCCTTGAATTGTTCTTCATTACATGTTGCTAAAATTGCCCTTTTAATCCTGCCCCAAGCATTACTGCAGTACCCTGTACCCATTTTAAACCATCTGTTTTTACTGTTTTCACTCTGCTGCTACATGCTCCTGTCTTGCTTTGTTTTGTACATGAGCAGAGTCACAGATAGAGCCTGGAAGAGAAGGAAAAAAGGGACTCTGTTCATCCAGTTTGGGGATGACATATGAATTTCAGCCCTTGGTGGCATTATATTAATTTGAGTATTTCTGTGTTGTTGGTAGATGGCATCTTCTGCTGTAATTCATTAATTAAAGCAGAGCCTTTAGCTCTGTAATGCTTGACCACAAATTGCTTTTGTTCATCTTTGGTAATCTTCAGTAGGACCCCTGGGCTGGGTCCTAGCTGCGGTAGTGAGTTAAGCCTGTTTCCTCCAAGACTTAGCTGCTGGCTGCTCTGTGAAATGCAGCTCCTCAGCCTCTTTATGCTTCCCATGTATGATGCTTGTAAGTGGCCCTTTTCCCACGGAGATGGCAGGGAGCAGACTGCTTCTGCATGGCTTCATTTACAAAGCATCAGTGTTCCCTTCAAGCTGCCCAGGCAGCAGTAGTACTAACAGAGAAGAGCAGGGCTGTGTCCACACAACAGTGGAAAGCTGCACAGGCGGTTTGGAAGCGACCCTAACAGAAAAAGGGAAGAAGAGAAATAGGGAATTTCTAAGCATATTTTTACAATTAAAGTGCCAGATTCAGAGCCCACATGAGCAACAAAGTGCTGTATGTGTGTATCACTTTAAAGACCTGGCTAGCCCCCTTTTCCAGAACCGAACCATTAACTCTTTTCTTTAAGCCAATAATCAATGAGTGCCTAATTTGTTACAGTGACACTTTTGCTGGTTTCATCTGAATGAATTAATTAACAGCAAAACCTTTCCTTTCCAGATGTGAGAGTGGATGGGGCTGGGGGTCCCAGCAGTCAGATAAATTTTGACCTTTGTTGAGAAAACGTTTAAATGAGGTTAAGCCTCAGAATCTTGTTGATCGAAGATACGGCGTCTGCTCTGACAGATCTGATGGGCCTGGGAATACATTACCTGGGGCTTCCAAAGGATCTCTAGGCAGTGCTTTGGCCCAGGGGTCTTGGAAGGGCAACTGCAAAGTGGCCAAAATAGGGAGTGGAGGGTGTAAAAATGAAGCAAACTCCACCCTGGATCTTTTTCCCTGACTCCAAGGCATCACTCTGTCTTAATCTGTAGAGCGGCAACTTGTCCAGGAGTCCCTGGGACCTGCACTCTGCTAATTGAAGTGCATTTGGATCAAGGCTTTCTCAGCGTGAAGTGCAGCTTGTCTTTATGAAGTATCATCTCTAATGCACCTCATGTTGATGCTAGTGTGAGATAGGGGCATAGTGAAAAGAACAGAAATATTATCAAGGTACACCTCGAGGTATAGCACTCGCTTTAATTGCCTCTGGAGCTCTTCACCTGGGCCTCATCAATAGGGCTAATTCTTGAAGGAAAGAGAACATAGGCAAGTACAGAAGTGTGCTCAATTTATTTCCCACAAGAGATGGTCGAGTTGTTTTCCCTTTGTTATGAAGATTGATAAGAGCAATTGGATAAAGCCTGGGCTGCTACTTAACCACCCTTTGATCTTCCTGTAGCTGGGTGGAGGCTAGCTGCCAAGCTGAGATGCTAGGGTGCACTGTGGCAACACCCAGGAGGGAAACAGGGACCTAGGGCTTTTTCTTCCTGATGTGGCAGCACTTGAAGATTTAACCAAGAGGTGCAGTTTGGATGGGTTAATGCAAGATACTTTTATGTTATGGAAAACTTGCAATGCAAAAGGGACACAAACAAAATGTTTTACGGATGGAAATGGTAGCATGTAAAGAGATCTGCTAACATATCACAAGCAGTTAAAGCAAAATTACAAGGAGCAGGTGGAGGTATCCCTGTGCTGCGGGGTCAATAAACACAGAAGTTTATGAAGTGAAGGTGTAAACCAGACTGATCAGAGAATCAGGCCATTGTTTGTTCACTTGTTTGTTTGAAGTTATATGTGTTGCTGTGGACTGATGGAACGCACGGATTTAAAGTCAGGTCCACTGCAAAATACAACTCAAAAGGGTTTTGGCTTCCCATAATACAGCAAAACAATCACAGCAGTTAATATTTTATTGTGGAGTAGTCTCACAGAGTTTGGAGAAGGAGAGGAAATAAATGAAGAAGAGGAGGGGGAAAATGGAATTTTCACTACCCACTTTTGAAGGCAGCAATGGCAGAACCAGGATGCTATCACAGGATTTTGCTGGTTTTCCCAGCGCCTCCTTTAAGCAATTCCAGTGCCGCCACTTTGGTTCCTTGAATGCAGAGATACTTCTCCCGAGGAACTCCAAGCTATTGACTTGTTGTGGGTTTGCTTTTGCATGAATAGGATTATAAATTGAAATAGTGGGATTCAGTGTTCTGTGGCTGTTAATAATCTCACTGTTTACACGCATGCATACACTTACTCAGCAATTTATAGTAATTTCAGAGTGACTAACGTACTACTGTCTTTGTTTCTGTTAGAGAATGTCTATTGCTTTGCAAAGTCAAGGTCAGGGAAAGGCAGATTTCAAGACTGCTTGTGGCTTCTTGTGTGTATTATCATGACAGAGTGTTTAGTTACGTGACTGTGGTGCTTTTCCCCCTTGGCTGGGCAGAAAGTAGGTGGTACCTGGGTAACAGCATGGTGCTTTGACATTTCCCTTCTGGATGCCAGCTGCACTGCTGACAGCTGTTGACTTTGGTGCTTGTATCTCTGGTGAGTCCCTTTTCTGTCAATATACAGTGGATGGAGGGCAGTGTTGGTCTCTCTGGTATGCATCTGACTCACGTGTAAGGTAGACTGCTGCCCTCCTGGGTCTGCACACTCATAAATGCCCTTGATTCCTAATGCTCTGGGATTGGATCCATGTTGCCACCACCACAGGATCAAGCCATGCCTTAAAAACATGAAATGGCTTTACCTGGAGAACCGTTGGTGGGTTTTCTCCACAGACCCAGCTGGCATCTCTCTCCATCAAAGCCATTTCAGTGCTGAGTGCTGGCTGGAGTTGTCCTCATAGACCTGCCCTAAGCAGAGCAAGAAGTTACAGAGCTGTGCTGGCTGGAGTTGTCCTCATAGACCTGCCCTAAGCAGAGCAAGAAGTTACAGAGCTGTGCTGGTTGCAGATGATCTCTATAGTCTCAGAGTAGGTACACAGCCAAAGGACTGATGCATCTGCTGCAGTCTTTGCCTAGCAGAGGGAAAAGGAACCTTGAATCATGCCAGCCACTAGACCTTTGCAAGAGACACCCAGTATGATTCAGTCCCAGTGCTCTCCTAAATAACCACCTTCTGCTTGGGGTTGTATTTCACTTTGTGGCACTGAGCACATCCATGCCTTTGTGCTGCAGGGACCGATCAGCCCAGCCCCACGGGCCACGCAGAGCATGCAGTGGCAGCATCCTTCTCACACCCAAAAGGGGCTCTTGCATTATTCCGCTGCCTTTTTTTCCCCCATCGGTGCTTGCCTATGTAATGTTCTTCCCTTACAAATTTCATCTTGCTGCACTGTGCATCCAAACGATTCAGTGATGGAGCGCACAGGGAAAAAAAATTATAATGCCATTAAAAGTTATCATAAATTTCAGATCAGCATCATTTTTAATCCGATACACAATTTTACTGCCTCTATAAAGTAGGTGATTTGCAGTGGTCTGAGGCGTCTCCTGGCGCGTTTTACTTCTTTTTAAATTAAACACACCAACTTTGTGCTGAATTCAGAGTGCGGACATAAAAAAGGGGGTAAAAAGGAGAGGGAAGGGACATCAGATGGGAATTGCAATTGAATCTTTATATATGCCATCTTGGTACTGTGGTACTAAATATAGTGCCAGGTAAATAGATGTGCTGAAATATTCAGAATAAAAAACAAATGTTCCAATAGCAGAGAAACTGAGCATGGAAAATGTTTCCCTTGCTGCTGTGCTTTAGAGGCTAAAATGCTGTTGTTTAAAACACTCTCTGCTGGAAGATCTTGTGTATCTCATGCATTAAATTATACACTGTGCCCAAACATGTATTTTATATTGTATATTACCTGGTTTCTAACCTGCCCCCCCGCAATGGAGCGAGAAGTAACCTCAGAATATCCAAATAATATAAATATGACATTATGCCATTTTCTGATATGAATTTTTTGAGACTGAAACTGTAAACAGACAACATTCCATGGGGAAATACTTGAAATTAAGATCAGAGATGGGGTAATTATGCGCTGGTGATGAGAACTTCACCTGCTTGTAGGCCCATCGGTGTTACAGCCTGACAAAACCACAGTGATGGCCAGATGGGGTGGTCCCTATCACCGCTGTTCTGCCCAGTCACCCTCAGTGATGGGGAAGCAGTACTTTGCAGCTGATCTCATGCATATCTCTCCTGTAAACACATCCAGCCTTCGCTCAAGGTCTCGAGGAGATGAAGAATTAACTGGTGGCTTTGGTAAGCTGTTCACTGCCTTCAAAAAGGCAAAGTATTTCCCCAAGGTAGTTCTGAAAGAGTTCGTTTCTGTTGTGACTTACTAAATTTTCCTTAAGAAAAGAAAAATTAATTAGATCCAGTTTTTAATTTTATTGTATTTTTTTACCTTTAGTCCTGGCCATATTGGCTACTAAAGAAGATTCATGAGGCTCTGCAGGGCCATGCCAGAAGACCATGAGGTCAAAAATGTAACCTAGAGAAAGAGCATGTACAGTTGCAACCTCTTTGTCTCCTAGACTGAGAGATCTTGATTTGAATGAATTAAGTTTTGCCCGTGATAGCAAGAAGCCAAAGCAGCTCCATTTCAGTGAGACCTTCCCCCAGCAGCTCTTCTTTTCACTGGGATGAGCAGCGCAAGAAGAATTTTTCCTGTGGTTTGGATTAATTGGGTGTAAAATGACTGAATGGAGCGAGCCAGCCCTCCTGCCCTGACACATCCTCATTTCCTAGCTCCTTGCTTGTGCTTGTTTTGAGCCGGGGAAATTTCTTTCCTGGCTATGGGCTTTGTCGGCAGCTCGTGATCTCCTTCAGACTTCCATGCATGGGTTTGATCTTTCAGCATCATTTTTCTTTCCTCCCTTCAGTTGCATGCAGCGCAGCGAGCTGCCTTTTCCCAAAACTACTCTGCCTTCAAGTGCTTTCCTATCAGGCTCAACACTCTGCAACAGGCCCAAGGGCATGATATTTTATTTATTTTGATTTATATAATTAAAGAGACATCAATCCCTGAGTTGAGCCAGCCTTGTGCTGATGATGAGGTAGAACGCCACTGGCGTTAAAAGGATGGTTTATTTTAACCAGTGCTCAGACAGACAGTCACTGACACCATTTAGCAGCTTGTCATTGTTGCTGGCAGCGAAAGCATCTCCAGATCTCAAAGAAATGGCAGTTTGCTCAGGAAAACTGCCTGTGTCTGGAGTGGAGGGGATGCAGGTTTCCTGGGCAATTCCAGGCTCTGACCTCTGCTGCAGCACCAGGGCTGTGCTGTGACTCGCAAGGGAAGAGATGCCTGGAAGCATCCCCAAAAGTCCCTTCCTGTGCCTGGCACTGGCTGCGTTCTCCTCCCTGCTGCATTTGTAAGTACAGCAAGAGAGAGAAATGATTCGGGAAGTGGTGCTCCCCTTCCCAATCTTTCCCATGGTCAATCACTGCTCAGTCTGCGTATTCCCTACTTTACTCTGGAAATCCTTCAGCCCCTACCCCACTTTTTTCCACCATGCCATTTGTGTGCACCACATTGGCAGGACTCTTTGGAAACCCCAGTTTGTGCAGAGGAGAGCTGGGAGTTAGAAATCATCCAGATGCCTGTTTGCAGCTAAAAGGTGCCTGAGCAAAGGGGGAAATCCTGTTTAAAAAAGTTCAGTGCTTTAAGGGAAAGCAGGTACCAGATTTACCACCCTCCTAAAAGCTCTGTGTCCGTCCTGCTTCACCACTTTGAGATGGAAGTCCTCCTGGCTCTATCCCACAGGAGCGTGGCACAGCCTGGGCAGAAAGTAGCTCCTGGGGCACACTGATTTTATGCCTTTCAAATCTAGTGCTTGCAGTAAGGCCATCTTCCTATCTATTGAACTACAAAAGAGGATAAACCACACATAGTTCTAAAGAGAATTGCCAAATACTGATACTGGGAGAGAGCTGATATTGTATAAATAGTGAATAATGCTTCTAATTACACAGACTTTCATTTTCTGGTAGTATAGCTGATTCCATTCAATTTTCCGGGCTGGATCTTCAGCTGAGTGCCTGGCCTTTATTTTAAAGGTGGAAAACAAGGACAAAAAACCCCCCACACTATTAAAAAAATATTAAGAAGAGGAATTCTTTTTGGGGGGATTCATAGCTTAAGCCACCCATGGTGATCCCTCTTTTATATGGCGATCTCCTCTCCTACACTTTTGCCTGCTGGGGTTGCATTGGTCTGTCTCTGTTTTGTTTCAGGGACTGCTTTCCTGCAGATGTTTACACTCTGGCTGACTGGGGATGGAGGACAGGAATACCCTGGACCCTGTTGACGTCCCTCCATCACTGTCTGTGTCCTGCTGTCACCTGCCAGCAGAAATATGACATCATGCTGTGCTCCACTGCCATCCTGCTGTTGGGCAAGGAACAGGTAAGGGTAAGACAGGGCTCATCCAACCATGTCCTCCAGCAGGGAAAGAAAAACTTGCTTAGGAAATGAAAACCTACTTGTTTTCTCTTTTCTTTCTGGGCTGGGAGGAAGGTGATGGGGACCCTGGGTATGTGCACACTTGGGGTTGTGTTTTCCATTACTGCAAGCTATAGATTTGGTTTCACCACTGTTTTCTGCTATAGAAAGGAAAGCTTTTGAGACTCCTATATTATTTTGTTGCTACTTTGGCATACTGTTAATGTTTTCTCCCCATCAAAGTCAAAGAAGAATCTTTGTTAAAAATTACTTCACTGTACTAAAATGGTGAAACAAACTCATAGCAAAATGATATTTTTTTTCCTGCTTTTGAGTCAAACTAGGACTGTTTTTATTTTGGGGTTGCCCAGCAACTGTTTTCCTTTAGCACCTCTAAACATAAGCAAACAGATACGTATTCTCGCAGCTGTCTCCATCCCCTCTGAAACCCCAGCCACATGCAGGAATTACTTTTATGCATTTCTTTCTATGTACTAAGGAATCCTTACGCTTTCCTTTTCAACCTCTGCCTCTGTTATGCTATCAAACATTGCTACTGCCTGTTCCCTGCCATCCTGTGATGGAAATATCTCTGCTCTGTCCCTGGCACTGTGACATGCTGTGCACAGACTGTGTGAGCCTGATCTATCCCAAGGTGTCATTAACTCTGCTCTCCCTCTGTTACCCATAGTGTCCTGATGGCCTGCTTATTAGCCCTGTAAGACTTCACCATCCCTTTTTATTTTCTTCTCTACATCACCTGCTTCGTACTTGCAGGTGTGTTACTGTGGTACCTCCACACTGGGCTGTGTCCACTCCATCCATGAAGAGCCCAGGAGCCTGGATGGGTGTTGCAATCCTTCTCCCCACCAGTCCTTTTGGGCTTAGATGGTTGTTACTGCTATTGCTGAAGCCATGCTGCTATGGGAAAAGTTTGCCAGCAGGGGAAGCTGGATATGCATGGATAGACCATCAGAGGTGATTGTAGTGGGGTCTGCTGTGCAGGTAGGGCAAGAACAATGCTGTGCAGCAGCAGGACCTACAAACCAGCCAGAGGGCAGAGGAGAGTAAGCCCAATACCTTCCTCCTTCTGTTGCTTTTTGTTTCTTTGGTCAGTTTTGCTGACTGCAAATAACAACTAAAATTAAGTATCTGGGTTTTGGTCCTTCCTGTCATGGCTCCTAGCAGTTCCTTCATCCTTTGCTGACTCCCCCAGGGTTTGCAAACTCATTTTGCACAAGTTCAAGATATTCTCAAAGGCCTAAATTGGCAGTAACTCTGCCTCAGAGTTTCAAGATGTAAGAAAATATCCCCAGCAGGCTGCAAATATCTCCACTGGCTCATTGGCCAGTGAGCCAATGCCCTGAATGAACTGAGATTTTGCTTAAAAATGAGAGTTTGGAAACGATTCCCATGGTGGTATTAGGTGGTAAGGGTGATTTGCTATGGAAATGCTTCCACAGATGCCAGAAATGTACCAACTTGTGGCTAGCTGGAGCAGATACCTGGCTGTCTGCTTTTCCAGCATTTGATTTCCAAGCATTGGATCTGGGTTTACTTTTATTTCTTTCTTGGCTGCTCATTTGGTTTGTGCTGTCTTTTCCTGCTTGTTATCTGTGAGCCGTGTGGCTGGTACCAGCCTGACCTCAACATATCAGCAAGGAGGGTGGTGTGGTCTAATGGATAGGAGCTGGGTGCCTCTTCCCAAAGCACAGGTTCAAACGCTGCTGCTGATCTTGGCTTTTAGTGTAATATGTACTTAGCTGGGATGTCTGACCACCCAGAGTCTGGTCAGGGCCAGCTGATAGGCCAAAAGAGGACCTTCACAGAGTGAGCTGACCTCAGGAGTTCCATCTTTTCAGCATCTTCTGATCACAACCACAACAGGGACCTTGAAATCCCAGGCAGGTGAGGTGTACGCTGAGGATGAGCAAGTAGTGTAGACCATGTTGTAGAGGCACATAGGAAGAGAAGCAAAGATGTAGGCACATAAAAATGACATTTGAGGATCCAAGATCACATATGGGTGGTGAAGTATGATCTGCGCTGACCTACCTGAGCCTTTTGAGAACAACTGCAAATGTGAAGGACAGACAGAGCGCGACTTGCATCAGGGGAATTACTCTGTATTAGGAAATGGGTCATCTGCTCACATCTGGAGCAGGCAGGGGAGTCTGGCCACATCCACAGCTGGCTGCACCAAGCAGAGGCAGCACATCAAACCTCAAGCAATATCCTTCCCTGTGCAAATACCTAGCTGGGTGCTTTGGGGGGATCTCTACATGGCCAACACACCCAAATAGGAGCTGACACCCTCCATCTCCCCCTGCTTTGACAGCCCTGGCTTCGAGCAATCCCTTAGGATCTGCAGGCAGCCCTGTAGCACTGGCAGCCGGAAGGGCAGCAGACCTGGAGACATGGGATGCTCTTTGCCTGGTCACTGGGTCCCCACTCCCTGCCTCTGCACTGTGGGGTGAGCCTCAGCTCTCAATGATGCCTTGGTTTACGTGTGGGTCCATAGGTTTAAACTAGGCCCTTAATGCTATATGAACATTGTTTTTTTGTCATTTATTTCTTTTTTCCTTCCTCCCACCCCCCCATTTTTTATTTTTTTTTTCCTGTGGTTTAGTTTCTCTCTTAACAGGAAAAAATGATCAAAAATAAGCAAACAATCACTGTTTGAAAGTGAATGAAGGGCGCTTTCTCCCCTTCCCCCATGCTTTTTTCCTACTTTGACATCTCAGTGGTTTTTTTCTCTTTTAGCCGTGGTTTCTGGGATAGGTGATAACTGCCAGTAATAGGATTAGCATTGATTTCTTTAGCAAGAACAGAGATGTGGCAGTTCCAGCCATTTACTGAACTGCCAGCTTTGAAATATCAAAAAAAAGAAAGAAAAAGAAATCTGCAGAAAAAAAAGCTTCTTGCAGCATTTTAAAGAAAGGAAAGCCTATGTGAATTAAAATACACACACACATATGCACACACACGCACACATACACATATAGCCACGCATATAGAGTATATAAATATATATTATATATATATGTATCTCGCTTGGTGCTTTTTTTGTTAGTGCGTGATAAAGGATCAAAAGAACCGTCTCTGTTCTAAGCTTCAAGAAAGCCTTTTTTAAATTCATTTTGCTTTCTTTAGCTTTCACTTGCTAACATATTTTAGGAGCTAATCTTACATATTTACTATTGTATCCTGACTTTTTTTAACCTTGAAATGCAAGCAAAGACAGAATGAGAAAGGGGGGAATATAAAGGATTCAGAAGAAAAAGAAGGAGGGGATGTGCTTATGGAAACTTGTTTTGTCTCTGCTGCTCTGGAGACATAACATGAAACCCATTCCATGCTAACTTTGGTGTGGCACATTTTCTCCTTGCTGCTAGTAGTAGAGTTCTGGAGGGACGTGGGTTTGAGGTTCACCAAAAGCTTGAGCTCTTCCCTCAGTCTGTTGGAAGTTCCCACATTTGCTTCAGTGCTCCTGACCATAGAATCCCAGACTGCTTTAGATTAGAAAGGACCTTAAAGCTCATCCAGTTTCACCCCCTGCCATGGACAAGGACACCTTCCACTACAGCAGATTGCTCCAAGTCCCATCCAACCTGGCCTTGAACACTGCCAGGGATGGGGTATTTGCCTTTGCTAACAAGATTTCCTAAGGGCTGTAAACTAAGATCAGACCAAATCAGCAGTAACTTAAAAGTCAGAGTTTTGGGAGACTGGAAAGTTATTCTCTATCCTTCCCTAAATGCTGTAATATATCATGTATTCATTGGCTACCCATCACTCTCTTTGACTTGCATTTAGCCCTTGTAGGAGAGGAAGGTCCAATGGCAACATCTGTGAACAGAAGTGGAAGGTCATATGGAAGGACTGAGTGCTGGCTGGGAAGATGCCTGCAGTTTCCAAGATCAGAGTTGCTTCTGAGCACAGTCCAGGTCTTGGGGAGACCCTTGCTCAACACTTTACCTGCTGATCCCCAAGAACGCAAATATTGTGCTGTTCAAAACAAGACTCAAAGCTTGTTGTAGAAGCATTAGTCATTTCTCATCGGGTCTTGAGCTGACAAACCACTTCTATAAGAGCTTATCTTTATGCAAAGGGTGCATGCAATGACTCATTGTGCAGACGCACAGCAAAGCTTGCATTAGGCTGGAATTAGGGCTCATTTTCAGCCTGTAAACCCAAAACAAAAGAGCAACCTCAAGTCACAGTCAGCCAGAAGAAAGCCCTTAGTGCATGAGGAACTGGTACACAATACTCTGCTCAGTTTTCTTTTCTAGCAGCACCTCAGCTTCATAAAGAGTTTGGGATGGATTCCCATATAAAACCAAGTGAAAAAGTGAAGAAAGGATATCATCAGATGTATTATTTGTAGTTGCAGTCAAGATTCACTAAACTGCATGCAATTTGCTTGTTTCACATGTAAGGGAATCTCTAGGTAGTGCTACATAAGGTGACCAAATGCCCCCAAAGAGAGCCATAAATAGACCCAGCCTGATTTAGATAGGGTCACTTCTCTACATTTTCTGTACAAGAAGAGACACTGGGCTTGCTCCTGTGTGAAACCTCTTGCTGTCCGTCAGCAGGAGATAAGGCCTCTGTGCTATAATAGACATCAATTCAGCCATGTGCCTTTTACCATCATGGTGTGAATCTCCCTTAATTTGATTGGAGTCACATGTGTATTTGTAGGCACACAGGCTGATGCCTCACCAGCTCCTGGAGATTTGCATTTCTGTGTTCTTATTAACAATCGTCCAAAGATCCGTGATGCTCATTTCACAGACTCACCTTCATTGTGCCCTCTAATCCACGTCCCCGGGGTCTGCTTCTGACATTCAAGCTTCAGAGCAGCTTACAAGCCTTTATGGTTTATTTTAACATCAAACTGCCGAAGGAATTATTGTTTCTTTTTTCTGCAAACATGGAACTCCTTCCTCCATCCCCCCTCCTTCAAATGCTTAAAGACTTGCCATGATTACACCATGGGTAAAGGAATGCTGGGGCTGGTGTTGTGGTTGTGCTTCTAACCTTGCAGCATCAAGACTCTGGAAACGTGTCCCAGCAAAATCAATAAGGCAAAACTCCCAGTTGCTCTGGAGATGAATGGTGGAGGGAAGGGATTGTGTGATACAGTCCTCAAAAGCATCAAAATGCACTAATCCTGTGTTCTTGCATGAGGGAAAGCCAAGGACGGACATGTTTGAGTGTGACAAGCTGAAGGCATAGTTATCTCATCTTTTCAAGAGTTAATACGCAATCTTTGCTCTCTTGCAGGAAGAAGGTTCCCAAATTGCCGGAAAGAGCATTTTCATGGGTGTGCCTGGACTTATGGAAATATTGCTAGGAAAGTTACAAGGATCAGGAGCCGCCTTCTTTTACTGCAGCCGGCCTGGTTGGATTTGTTGGATGGTATGACCAACACAGTTATATACTCCACATTTTCATGTCCTTGAGCATCCCAATATGACCATGTTGATGCCTATTCCAAGCTTGATGGCATTTGCACTGGCTCACCTTTTCCTAATAGCAGACTATCCTGGAGCTAGCTCCTGGACTGGAAAACTTGTTGAGCTTGTGCACAAGTGGATGATTGCAAGGGCCACCAGGGACTCTGCAAAACTCACCCCTTTGCTGGGAGAATCTCTTCCAAATTGCTTGAAGATGTGTGACATTTCCTAACTAGTTTAAACAGATGATTATATTTATTCGTGATGACAGCAGTAGCAATAGTTTATGTTACAAGACAGCCACAGAAGCAAGTCTAGCAATGCGTTATATCAAACCATCTCTGTAGTTGTTCTGCAGGATGATGAAAGCATTGTGCTGACATTGCTGTTTGTTCCCCAGCACAAATTGCTGTGCTGTGTCCAGGCTGGTGTGGGGTTCATTGCACTGGTTTTGAGACACCCAAAAATAGCTGAGAATCTGGGTGGTGAAACCAGCCAGGTCTACTGCACTTTTTCCAGTTTCCGGAAGCTTCCTGACTGATGGCATCATTCTAGACCATTTCTACCCAGTTGCCTCCCACAGTCCTTGGACAAACGTCTCTACTGTGGTACTCTGGGCTAAACACAAGCTCTACTCTGCCACAGTCTCCCATCAGTGTCGCTCTAGCCTAGAACACTTCAAGTATCTTTTCTGGCCTTACTACTTGTTAATCTACAAATATTCAGTGCCTGGAAAATAGATTCCAAAGAAATGGGTTATAATTAACCTTTTCCTGCCACACAGCTTCAAACGTTCTCATTTCAACCTCTCAGCTCAGGCAACCTCCTTATATCTCTTTCTCTTTCATTTCCTGGAATTAACTGTGCTACAAATTCTGTGCACACCAGGGGACACTTAGAGAAGGGAGCAATGCCAAACTCCCTAAAGGATTCCTGTTCGCCCATGCCTGTGCACATCTTGTGGCTTTCGGCTTCATGGCTCTAGCTGTTTTTCAGTGCCTGTCTCTCTTATGTTCTAGATAATGTTTTTATAGGAATTTATGCTTCAGCAATGCTTAACACAGGCAGCTCCTACCATAGTGGCTTTGCTTTATGGGAGATTTGGAGACTAAGCAGGTCTTCTGAGATGTTCCTCTCTGGATCTACCAAAACCACACAGTGCTATAGAAGTGCTGCAGTATCCAAAAAACATTGAACATTGCAGACTGGTGCTTGCTAGGACAGCAGTGTCAGTGAAATCCTAAAGAGGTGGAAAGGACCCTGGGATGACCTTTGCAGCAGCATCTTTTAAATCCTACTGGTCCAGGTGGGTAGTGATCTTGTCTGTTGCATAGACACCTCCACCAGTACAGGCAAAACCTTCTCCCTCAATAGCCTGTGTCTGCACTTCAGCAGCCTCATTTCTGCATATCCAGCCTTAGCCTCTCCTGCTGTGGTTTAAGCTCATGACTACTTATCTTACCTACCAGGAAGAAAAGCTATCCCTTCCTCTTTCC
Organism: Coracopsis vasa; assembly: GCA_026283785.1. NCBI lineage: Eukaryota > Metazoa > Chordata > Aves > Psittaciformes > Psittacidae > Coracopsis > Coracopsis vasa. Next base: position 49,417 of record JANHGB010049511.1, read on the forward strand.
ATAAGCCTTCTCTGTACTTGGAGATTATAGCAGTGTCCCACCTCTCCTCCAACTGAGTAACCCCAGCTTCTTCAGTCTTTCCTCAGAGGCATTGTTTTCTGGTCTTCTGATAATTCCCATCTTTATTTTGTGGACTCGCTGAAAAACCAACAAAACAAACAAACCCAAACATTTTGTATGGGAAAACGTAGATTCAAACTTAGCAAAAGAATTGTGTGAATTTGTTACAATTTCAGGAAAGTGCCTCATTTTAACATGTTCTAAATCTAGTGGAATTGAAGAATGTTCCCTTATTTTAAAAATGCAGTGCTTTGATTCTTCCGGATGAAATGATGATTCATTCAATAAAGTACTGTGATTTTTTCTTTCCTGGAATAGGAAGATATTCCGCTTGCAAAAAGAAAGAGACCCCGAGAACCAGGGTGGCTCGTGAGCCTTTCAGTCTGTCCCACTGATATTGCACTGCTTATAATACAAGATCCCACTCAGAAATTTCACAGAGGCCCTGGTAAAATCCATCCAGTTTTTTGCCTCCTTTGGACTGCTCCAGACAGTAATTAAAACTACACTGTGAACTTCCCCTCTTGCTTCTTGGAAACGCTGTGGCCTGGGGTTCACAACCAAGTGTTGGCTGTGAACCGCCAGTGAGAAAAATAGGATTTGTAATTTGGGGAAGATACTTTGGTTCCTTCTAGATGGGAACACATACCTGGGATGCCAAAGTGTGGGACTTGCCATGGATGGTGCCTTTCTAGCCTGTCACCTCATGAGGTGCCTCTGTGGCCAAATATGAACCAGGTGCGCCAGGGAGATGTGTTAAATCCAGAGGGGTGAGAGAAGGCCAGAAACACCAGAATAGCCCCATAGAGTGGGACACGCTACTGTTCCCATTGAAATAAACGGAAGGACAAGTAGCATCCAATGTGGCATAACAAAGCGCCGGCGAAAGATAGGAGAGTAAAGAAAGAACCTATAGTGAAAACTGGAGAAGGGAAAGAGAACTAAACAAGAATATACAGTCTGTTAAGGCTTGCAGGGAAAAGATAAGGCCAGCTCAGAGAGCAGAAAGGCTTAAGGGGAATAAAGAGAGCTTTTACAATTATATCAGGGAAAAGGGAATACTAGAGAGAAAGTAGTTCCATTAATAAATGAAGAGGGAGACAAAATCAATGTGTTGCTAAAATGGTAGAGCTACTGAACTCCTTTGCTCCAGCAGTATTTAACAAGGTGAGAAGAGAAGAGGGGCATAGAAGTTATAATATAATGAGGGCTTTGACAGTGTGATTCTTCAGGGGAAAAGTGGCTTGAGGGAGAAGGCACCTTGGAAAATGGAGGATACAGTACAACAAATAGATGTGCATGCCCAAGCCTTTTGGAAACCGCTCCATTAAATCATTGGCAATTATTTCTGGAGAATAATAGGAAAACAGGTAAGGATGGCCAAGTGTGATCCGGATATTCTTTATTTTAAATGACCAACTGTGGGAAAAAATAACACCATCTAGTGAGTTTACTAGTCCATTAAGTAGCGAAATCATTCCCATGTAAAATGTGTTAATACCTAACAGTGAAAAATAGTTGAGCCTTGGGGAGAAAAACCCAATGCTGTGGACAACAGTGGAAGTAGGCAGCAAAGAGCTGTAATTTATGGTTGATGCTTCCTTAGTGTCACATTCTTGTGAGCAGAGCAGTAATTCTACAGCAGGGTCTGTAGAGGGGTTGAGTCTGCCTGCAGGACACAGCTGACCTGTGATGCACAGCACATTGCTGTGCCTCATGGCCATGCAAATGGCCATGCAAAGCATTCATCTTTGGGATGAGAAATGCTGTTTCCCCCCACCTTTTTATGACAATTGATTAGCTGGAAATTCAGAGGGGGATGGGGTAATCAAAGGGAATAGTGGAAAAAGTGGATTTGCAAAAGGTCTTAGAGAATAGTGAGGTGCTAAAACCAAACAATACTGGCCAAACTCTGTGCTGGTTACATCACTGTGGAGCCTTCCAAGGAATTCAGTGGGAAGAGGGAACAAAGTCCTGCAAAAATCTTCAGAGAATTCCACTTCTGAGGGAGAAACCCACCTCATTTTGGGGTATTTCTCTGCTCGCCAAGGAGTCTGGATAAAGGAGACACATGTAAAGAATGGCACTTACAAAAAAATCAGGTTGAGGTTTTTTTCTTAACAGAAGATGGGTATTAAATCGCTATTTTTAACAGCAGTAATTTATTCAATTTCTATTTGAGGTGTAACAATCCTCGCGGTTCGGCACTTCAGCTACCTATTGAAAAAATGTACTGTGATAGTCTTCACTATAGTGAAATTGGAAAGTGGTGCTCAGATAAAATGCAACCAGGAGTGACTGGCAGGTGTACGGGAAAGGGGCTGAGCTCCTTTAGTTCCACACGCCAAAACAATCGGAGATGTTCTTCCCACCAAGCAGTCAGCCAGAGGCAGCTTCCCAGAACTCTGAGGCACTTCGGCTGATAAATTCAGCTGATAAGTTCAGTGCTTCAGTGGGTAAATTTTGGGAAGACAATCTTATAATGCAAGGCTTGTGTACTTCTGTCTGCAAGCACCTGCCAGTCATTCCCATCTGAGGGAATGGGATGCCAGACAGTGTGATGCTCAGCTGTTTGCTCCCAGAGCAAAGCTCACAATTGAAGTTACGGCTTGGTTGCTTACCAGAGGCCATCAGGCTGATTTTTCTCCATTCTCCCTATTTATTTTATTTATTTATTTACATTTGTGCTTCTTAGAGCTCCTGAATGGAAATGGTATTTATCAGCAGTGGTCTTCCAGAGCCCATTTGTATGGGACTTGGTCACTGATCTTTATTCGTGGGCTCTGTGTCCTAGAGATCTTTGTGCCTGACGTTGTCTATACGATGTGCTGCAGTATTATTTCCATCTATCAGGGAAGGATAAGTCTTTCAAGGTAAATAAGCTTGTTAGCTCTTGTGAAACCATCCCTTCTGAGCTGGGGACCACTTTCAAGGTAAGTGTGGTTTCTGCTAGGCTCTGAGACCTTATAACAGTCTTCCAGTACCTAAAGGGGGCCTACAAGAAACCTGGAGAGGGGCTTTTAACAAAGGCCTGTAGGGACAGGACAAGGGAGAATGGCTTTAACCTGACAGAGGGGCGATTTGGATTAGACATTAGGCAGAAGCTCTTCCCTGTGAGGGTGCTGAGGCGCTGGCACAGGGTGCCCAGAGAAGCTGTGGGTGCCCCATTCCTGGCAGTGTTCATGGCCAGGTTGGACGGGGCTTGGAGCAAGGAAGGAAGATGTCCCTGCCCTTGGCAGGGGTTTGGAACTGGATGAGCTTTAATGTCCCTCCTAGCCCAAACCAGTCTGTGATTCTATGATCTGACACTGCTCCAAGCCATCTAGCTTGAGTTTTGGGGTATGATCAGATCAGCCTGAACTCCTGACAATTAAAAACTCTTGCAATGATGATGCTCATAACTTTGCCACCTCCACAAGGACCATCGAGCTTGCCTTCACACAAAATCCCTCTCAATGCATGCAGAAATGAAACGTGACTCTTCTTGTAATCATGGCTGCTCAGGTGTTTTTGAATTGAGGCAATTCCTGATCAGAAAAAGGCTTTTTGCCAAGAATCAAATTTTTCTGTGGGAAGATTGATTTTCATGGAATTTCTTTCCAGGAAAATGAAATCAAATGCTTTCCCTGATGACAAAGTTTGTCTCTGCATCTGTCTCCGTAGCTCATGGGCTTCCCAAGAAGCCCATGCACCAGTTTTGGAGGATATGTCCATCACAGTGCACAATGGGTGTATTTTTGAGTGAGCCTTATTGGAGGACAAATGGGACAAGGTGGGAAGCACCTGTAACTCAAGCTGGAATGGACCAGGAATGTCAGTGCATAATGTGATGCCCTGTTCAGTACATTTTTCTTAACTTCTTCCAAGAGAAGGCTTTGGGATTTTGCCATTCAGCCTGGCTTTACTGTAAGTCAGGCTTAAAATGTTGGAGCTTTCAGCATGAAGACACATGCTTTTTAGTTGTCCTATTTCCAACAAATTTCCTCAGCCGAGACAAACAAAAGTCACATTGCAATGGACTCAACAGGGGCTGCATCTTTCCCCAGCAATGCAATGTTTGTGCAGCGAATGTTTGAGCCATCTCCATTCCACTGTAAGGAAACCATTTTCACCTGTGGCTGTTTCTACCAGTGCCAGTTGTAACTGCCTTTGCCCGCCAGTAATCCCGCAGGATTAGTAAAACCAGCTGGAACACATTGGAGAACCTTTTTGCTGCCTTTGGCAGAGCTCTTGGGATGCCGAGTCTCAGCTACATTTGTTCCTGTAGTGTTGGGAAGCTGTTTGGCCTTGGAGAAGCTCTTCCTAAGCCAACATGTGCAATGAGAACTGCTGGAATCAGAAAGGGACAGATAAATCAGGGACAAGTGGCAAGTCGATATGCCCATGGTGGCTGAGGACCAAAGGGGATTTCTCTGGCTGCATCTGGGGCTTGAAAAAGGCTGTGTCTTTCCCAGAATAACAGGTAGTTATCATTTCCCCAGTGGTACCCATCTGCCAGGTTTGTGGCGGAGAGCAGAGGTCGGGGCAGTGTTTCTGCTGATGCTATGTGTGGCAGTCCCTTCTCCTCCCCTGTTTAATTCTTCTTGCACAAGATCTGTGCAGCAAGGGATGAATTTCAGCCATAAAGATTGCTAGACAGCTCCTGACTCTTATACCACTGGGTAAAGAAGCAGCTTCCCAAAATGCTATTACAGGGTGTTGCAATCTCTCATCCACTATGTCCTAATACCCCTCAACCTGCCTAAAACAATGGCAGCCTTTCCCTGTCAGGTCTCTTTGAAAGGTGGCTTGCAGTCTGCAATAAATAACCCTGCACAGCACTGTCATTAAGAAGCTATTACAGAAATGGCTGGGCTTCCACTTGGCTGCGTCAATGCAGAACCTGTATTTCTTATTTATTTGTTCCGTTTGTTTATTTTACTGGACCACCCCATGAACCTGGGAGAAACATGCTAGAAAAAAAATTATAGCAACGCCAACTATTCTGGGAGATACACGAGCCCCTCCATGTTTATCAGGTTGAGGGCACTGTATTTTGATGTCAATAAGCAATTTTTCCAGCCCGGTCTCCTGCCCGACCCTTTTAATCCATCAATATATTATTAGAGATAAAGTTGGTGGAAGCCTGCTGCAGTTAGAAGATAAATGACATCTCTGAAGTCAGGCATTAAAGACTAGATTAAGGCCTTGTGACACCGTTTTCAGTGCTCATCTGTGCACTTCTGTTCAACCTATCACACTGAGTGACAAGAAAGAAAAATAATGAACTGGGCCAAGGAAAGAAGAAGGGAAAAAAAAGGCAGAAAGAGAGAGAGATTTCCTCCCCCCCCACCCCCGACACACAAACTACATCAGTTCACACTCAGGATTAGGCTGTATTTAAAAAAAGGGAAAGGGGGGAGGCTGGAACTGGATGGTACTATACGGATTAAAAGAGGAGAAAGGGGAAGCTGAATGAGGAATTGCAGTTTGGTTTTGTCCTGGGTTTATTTTATTTTATTTTATTCATTTCAGCATTTAATTTAATTTCTTTATTTCATTTTATTTTTTTCCTTGCAGGAGTGACCTAGTTGAGTTTACAGGATCCTAAGGGTTTTGTCTGGAGCTAAAGCAAATCCCATTTAGGACCAAGGAAATACATCCTTTCGAGAAACCAAGTTAAAAAGTCCGCAGATGGAGACCTCTCCTCCCTTGCTCCCTTTCCTTTGTCTTGATGCAGTCATGGTAATGTTTTACTTGAGTCAGTTGTTAACACCGATTTTAAAGACACGTGTGCACATATATGCTTGTGTGTGTGTATGTTTCACAGTACTATGCAGGAATATTACCATTGCCCTTCCCTTCATGCCCAGAGCCCTTTGGATTGATAATGTTACAAATGCATCTTTAGAGACCAGCCATATGCTGCTGAAGGGTGGGTATGATTTTCCTGTGGCCTAACCATTCACTTTGTCCTCCCAAAACCTGGGCTCCTTCCAGCTGCCACAGCCTTTGAGCAGCACTGATGCCTCAGCTCAGCACTTTTTCTGGGCATGCTGCTCTTCAGTATCAGCCTCAGCTTTCCATGATCTTGCTGTAGTGGGGAGGTCTTTGCCTTGTCTGTGTTGGGGAGCAGAAGATGACAAGTCAGCCCAAGCATCCTTCTCTTTGCACTGAGGTCATGGGGCTGTGCAATCAGCATAGCCCTCAGAGAGCAGCCTTGTCCTGCTCTGGTGCCATATCTGGCTTCATGGACCAAATTCAAACCTGTTTTAGGCTCAGCAAGAGCTTGATCACGACATTTGGTCTCCTGAGACTGCTTTAAATAAAGCTGTTGCTCCATCTTCATTTGTGGGGCACCCATCCATTGTCATCATATCATGATGACCAGCAGACATGAAGTAGTGGCTGGAAATAGTGGCTGGTCATTAAGTTCTGGCCTCATATGGTGTGATAGCTAGAGAAAGCAGGACCATAATGACACAGTCAAGGAGGGAGGGCAACTGAGCTGAGTTTAGCCTTACCCTGAAGTTGAAGGGGAGAGGGAAGAGAAGAGAGCAGTTGTGTGGGGGGCTGGGCATGGGCCCCTCTGTGTACCTCTTCACCTGGATCCACTGATGCACACTGTGCTTGGCCTCTTCTACTGTGAGAAGGCCAAGGTCAATGCCAGCCTTTGACAGAATGGGCTGTTTGAAAGAATAAACATATGTTGTGCGTTCCCCTTTAGAGGAGCCTGCACATCTCTAAGTGGCAAGGCTTTCTTTGGAAGAGGCAGCATAGGGATTTCTTGTTGGAGAAAGGAGAAACTGCTTCTACCGAGCAGCCGTGCCTGGGAGCAGTGACTGCACACAGAACAGTTTCCTCCAGGAGATCATTTCTCAGCCAGATTTGCCCACCCAGAACAACTGTCTCCCAGCAAACAGGGGACCTCATTCCCAGGAGTGAAGAGACTTTTACTCTTTTTGCCAGGAGAAAGACCTTTTCTCACCAGTCAGAAAGTGGGGAGAGATGCATGTCAAGGGGCCTTGCTCACCAACTGGGGCAATTGCTCCCACCAAGCAGCCTGGTGGGGGATCCTCTATCATGACATAGCAGAGAAGCCTGTGCTGAATCTAGCCTGGGATCTGACATGCCTCACTGGGGTCTCTGTTCTGTACAGTATGTACATTGCTGCCGTCTTCTTCTTTTGAAGATATTTTTTAATGTCTTAAAAGGAAGATTACTTTGTTACAATCATTCAGCAAAGGGTTTCTGCGCCTGTAGAAAATATTAATAGACTATTATGAGGTCCTACAACTAATTTTTCCACACATATCATCTGTCTTTGCATGGTTATTAAACTCCAACAATATTTCATGCAATGCTTTCCTGCTAAATTAATTTGGTTTCTTCTTCTCTGGCTTCTTTTTTTTCTTCCTCCTTCCACAACCTTTAAAATTAAATTGAATCTTCATAATTATGGCTTTTTTGTTGTTCGTCATATCTTTTTCTTTTCAATTTTCCTATCAAAGTGGCTATACAGTTTAATAAAGATGTAAAGAAACAGAAATGAAAGTGTAAGGGACAGGAAGAGCTGTGTTGGGATCAGAGATAGGGCTCTAGGAGAGCAGGGATACTCTGGAAAGGATGGGATGGAGGTGAGTAGGGAGCTGAACAGCACCATTCCTGGTTGGCTCCAGCCTACATGGAAAATCAGGTGGCAGAAACAGTTGCTAGAAATGACTCATCAGGTGAGAACATGGAGGAAGTGTGTTCCCAACAGGACTCTTCCTGATTCTTCCATGAATTTTGGTGTTGGTCTGATGCAGCCTGGGGTCATCTGCTGCCCTTTGCAAGCCGAGGTACTAAGAAGAGGTACACTTCAGGCAATGCCTCGTGCTTGTACGAGCGAATGTTCCCATTCAGACATTCAGACTCATCTTGCAGGATCACTGTTTGCAGGTCTCTGGGGCTTTCCTGGGGTTACCCAACCCACGCTCTCCCTCTGAACTTCCTCTCCTCTCACCAGCTCCCAAAATCTGGGCACATCCTTGGCCAGGAAACCGCAGCTGAGGAAATGAGTGCTTTGAACTGTGGGAGGACTGGCACAGATTTGCTGATGTCCCCAGACAATTGACGGTATCTGTTGTCATGAGGCTTTTAGTCATTTCCAAGTCTAAACTGCGCAGAAAGGTACTGTGGACAGGTCTCCTGGTTGGCAAGGTTTGTTCAGGCTGCAGCTGTCTCTTTACCAAGGGTGCCCAACGGGTTTCTCCTCAGAGAGGCTCTCCAGGGAGGTAAAGTGATTAACGTGCCTTAATTATTAATCTTTATAGATCAGGAACATTTACTCTTTTTTTCTCTCATTTTGTCTGAGAAGTCTTCCTGAGTCAATCATAAAAGAAAATAGAGTTAGCCTGTATAAAGAAGTGAGACATCAAAGTTTTTACCATTTCCTGGAAGTAGTATTAGCTAACTCCCTCTGGGACCTTGCCTTACAGATGGTTATCCAGGACTAAAAGCATCATGCTAGAGCTTTTGTGGCCAAGTCACTGTGTCAGACAAAACCAAGGAGAGCTTTTATGATGGTTTGATCACTTAGGGTTGGGCAGACTGTCGTGGACACTGCGTCCATTATGGGACAGACCAATAACTCATCTTCCCCAGAGGATAAATGTGGTGGCCAGGCTCAGCAGAAGACGAGTTGAGTAAGGCTTCCTACTCAGCAGCAGCAAGCAGCTTACTTGCAGGTACATGAGCTGAGCTTGGTGGAAAATGGTCGATGGAGCTGAATGTCCCAAAGGAGCCAAGGAATTTGCTCTCAAACTAGTCTCAGATGATGCCTATGTCATGACTGCAGCTGCCCATCTTTGGTGAGAGACCCATGTCCCTGTCATTGCTTCTCAAAGGAAATGGCTGTTTCCATGGATTGCCACGTGCACTTACCAATAGGTGGCACCACTGGAACAGAAATGCGAAACTCAATGCAAATTTTTCTGGAGAAGAGGATGCTGGGAATTTTCTTCTGCATGGCGATAGACTTCTACAGACAAGGTATTGATTAGATATTGCTATCACGGTTATAACACACTGGAATCTAGGGGGATGTTAAGCAAAATGTGGCAACACGAATCAACCCAAGCTGCTTGCAATACTGCTAAACCTCTTGAATTTAGATTCACACTCACAGTAGAGTGATAAATATTTAGCATAGCATATTTAATAATGTGATCAGTTCTTAGCCATAATTTAGAGTTAAGTTGTTGTTTGGATATAGTTCACATGATCATAATAAAAATCCCAATTTTTCTTGAATGAAAGAAGTAATCAGTTTTCCAGAGGAATCTCTGTAATTTGTAGAGTCTCTGGATATCCAGCTGAGACATTTCTGGTCCCATTCAGGAGGGAATTAACCTCCTTCTTCCAATAACTTCAGACAGAGCAGTGATGAGAAGAACCAAAATGTGGGCCAGGTCCTACACTCACTTGCACTGATTTTAGGAAATTACTACTTTGCTTCATGACATGGTCACACCAGCAGGTTCCAGCTCTCCTCTGTGAAACTGGGGCCTCTACAATGTTTTGAAACCTAAGGGAAAGTTTGTATGGAAAAGCCCCAAACAAACTGCACTGATCACTCCATTCACCATAGGCAAACTCTGATCCTGCCTGGATATTAACATTTGGATTATGCCATCCATTTTATACAGTTTAAAACCAGTAGCCTTGTTTCCTAGTGTTCTAAAGATGATGAACATTATCCTTCACATCCCTTTGCTCATCAGTCATGTGTTTATGTACCAAGCATCTGGCTACATTTTTATTTATATTACAGGATACTGAACCAAAAAAACCCCTCAACAACCTCCAAGGAAATCAAAACACATTTGGGCCAAACCAAAGTGAAATGCTAATTTTTCCTCTATGAACCACTGCCATAGCAAAATATCTACTGTTTATGATTATGCAGGCTTCTCATGGTAAGTTTTTAGTGTGACATTTATGGGCATGTTTGCATTTATAATATGTCAGAAGTTCCTCAAATCACGACAATAGTCAGTTAAGGAATAATTTAGTGGGGAGATATAAAATGTAAACCTAAGAGCTTTGGTGCAGGAGTTCAAGTCTTATAAAGCCAGAATGAATGTCATTGATTCTTCCCTGTATTGCCTGTTACTGCTGCTAATGTTTATGTTCCATGCTGCAGTCTAGATGGAAGAGTTGCATGGTTGTAGTTAAGATAGCTGAGAATGCTATAAATTGTGTGTAAAACTCCATTGAAAGTGGACCTTGAATGTGTGTAGGTTTCGTCTGTGAAGGTGAAGGAGGAAGTACCGTTTGCCATTTCACGCTGAAGGTGATGTCCTCCTGGAGCTGGCAGGTCTATCAGTGTGGAGGTGATAGCCCAGATCTCATGCTAAACAAGCCAGCATGTTTGGTCCTGGACTGGACAGAGGTCAGTTGTTGGCAATGTTCCTGAGTTTTGCTCTCTCTTGATTGCAGGTTTCAGCCAAGCTCTTTTGTTTATCACTACCCTGTCCAACCATGGATGGAAACCAGGATGCACTGATGGTGCAGTCCTTCACTCTGGCACTTTGCAGTTGTGTAAAACCCATCTCCTCCTGATCACTGCTGGATTTTAGCCCTGAGTTTGAAAGACTTTTCTAAAGGAAACCCTGAGATTTCAACCCATGTTCACAAACCTCCTTTCCTTTCAGTGGATTGTTCTCTCCTGCACCCCAGCATGGTTTCTTCCCTTCCTGCAGCACTGGGATGCACTGTGCTTCCCTCTGATGGACACCCATCCCATTCTGCTGACAGCATGCAGACTCTTCCCCAGTGCTGGTTGGCATTTTGTGAGAGAAAGCCCTCTGATTAAAATGTTATCAGGAAAACAAACCCCATAATCAACTTCTGCAAAAGCTGGTCCATCACAGGCAGAAAATACAGAGGAGCTCTTGAAACATAACACAGCATCCTGAGAATGAGTGTGTGCATGCCTGAAGCAGGGGGGTTAGGGAAGAGCGGGTGTGAGGTTGGGCACAAACATTCATAATCAGGTACTCATCAGGCTCCGGATCTATCTCCATTTTCTGCTCAGTGTTTAACAAATCAAGGAAGAAATGCCCCTGCCTGGGGTCAGAGATAAATCTTCTACCCTGGACAAAGGGTAGATCTCCTTGTCAGTGCACTGATTTATTGTGACCTTATAGTCAGACTCTGACTGCATGCGGTTATATGTGATTTGTTCCGCTCTCAGTACTCTCTCCTCAGTAAAGGGGATCACTGTGGGCTCACTGCCATGTCTATGGGGACGAGGTTTGGGTGGCTGTATCTCTGCATGGGTCAGCACTGCAGGTGGCTCAGCTAGAATGGCTTTGGTGGTAAAATGGTTTGCTGTGCCTGAGAGTTTGGTCCCCAGGCCAGATGCCTCCTCTAAAGCCATAGCAGACATGAGTAGAGCTGGAAACATTGAACAGGTCTTGGACAGGTCCATGGGGAAGACACAGACTAAACCTACAGGTAAGAGGGCTGAGTGAGAATCATCCTTTGATTTTCCTCCCACTGCTGGTTTGTGCAGGCACAGGCTGCAGAGAAGCAAGCGTACCTTGACTTGCCAACAGTGAAGAAGCAAAAACCCATCCTGTTGCTCATCCCAGCCAGCATTTATCCCTGCAGGTAAAAGTTAATTTCCTGATTCAATTTAGGTTTAGCCTCTGTACACTGCCCTTTCAGCCTTGCCCTGTTCTCTAACAGGAAAGTGCCTGGAGCCCCTCAAGACCAGACCTCTCACTTTTCTTTCGGCTACACTGAAAAAGTTATGTTCCCCAAGCATTTCCCCATCAGCTATTGTCCTCCAGACCTTGAGCCACTGTGATGCCTTTGCTCCCTCTGTAGCTGAAACCCCGAGCCTGGAGCTGGATATTGTCCTGTTCATGACCAAGGCCAAACACTGAGATAAATCACCACCTTGGACATCACTCATATCACCAGGCTCTCCACTGGCACTTTCTTCTGCTGCTAGGCTCTTCAGGGCTAATCCAAAAGGGGTACCAAGGTTTCAGGGGCAAATACTGAAGGGAGATTTTCTTTTCCCTCTCTGGGTATCTAAAGGAGTTCAGACACTGACCTCTCCACATGCTACCTTCTCAGCTCAGTATGATGAGGGAATCAGTGGGTGTGCAAACAGCCAGATGTGGCATGAGTTTCTATTGCTGCCGATAAAAGTCTGCATTCTCTTAAGCTGGCACAGCTTTTCTGTAACATGCATAAATTGCCTAGTACCTAAGCTACCTAAAATGTATTTCAGAGAGCTTGGTACAGCAGAGATCTCTATTGGAACTGCTATTGGAGAAAATTGTGAGAAGATATGTTATGATATGATATTATTATATTATATTATATTATATTATATTATATTATATTATATTATATTATATTATATTTTTTGAGACACCCCCTCCCCAACAAAAAACATGGGGAATGGTATTTATCTGTATTTTACATAGCCCTTTTAAAGCACAGATCTCAGCAAGGCTAATTCACATTTCAAGCAAAACCCGTCCGAAGCATGTTGCTTTGTGCAGAAACCTCCAACCCCAGCACTACCCTATCCCTTTCTTCTTTACAAACATACAAAGGGATAATATAATAACTAAGAAGCAAGAGCAGTAAAATTTCATGCCCTGAGGGGGAAAATGGCATATATTGCCCTGAGCCTTTAGCTGAGGCCAAAATATATAGGGAGAGACTTGGGAACTATTTTCTTTCCTCGTGCAATATTTTACCTCTATTGCCCTCAGACCCAGTCAATATTTGTATAATATATATATAAAAATAACCTTAGATAGATGGATAAAAACCAAGTAAAATTCACCTCAGAAAGCCTTTTATTCCAACTGGAAAATTGCCCTGCAAATGTACTCAACACAATACCCACTACTTCACTTGAAAGTGACAGTTGCAGCTGTTAACGCCGCTACATTATCTCATCTTAGGAGACAAATTTCAGGCTATATTTCACTGTAGCCTGGTAATGTATATATGCCCTAAAGACTGCTCTAGCTAGATCTGTCTTGCTGTATAGATTTCAGATACGGATGTATACTTCTCAGGGTTTTTTCCCTTCCCCCTTGTTAGTTAGGGAGTGCAGGAGGTTAATAAAACATCACAGTGTTTCTGTCATCATGCCCATTTTGGCAGAGGGACAAGAAGCAGAAGTGACAAGAGTCCACCACCATCCTGTTCCGGATGCATGCTTACAATGATGGAGGAGGGAAGAAGGTCAGCTTCTTGGTGCCTGGAAGCCATGCTTCGCGGCGTTTGCCTATGCTCAGTGGTACCATGGGCACAGAGGTGAGGGAGAAGGTGGCAGAGATTTGCTCATGCCCCCTTTCCCATGCCTCTGCCCTTACCAAGCTTGATGGCTGACTTCTCCAGCTCATGCATGGTTCCTGGTGAGATTTCCAGAGCTGTTTCTCCTTGCAACCTCACATCCTTTTGCAGATATGAACTGAGGGTTATTCTGAGGAATTCTGGGGCTATCAGGAAGAAGAATATGCAAGTAGGGGGAAAAATCATCTATTAGGATTTGAAATAGTCTCATGAGTCTCTCCATTATTTGAGACACTTAGGATCACTTGACAAAGCCCTAGAGAATATACAGAGAGCTAGACAGGGACCTTTGATGGATTTTTTAAACTATCTAATGCGCCTTTTCCAACTCTATCTACTAAAAAATGACTAATCGTTTGCTGTTCTTCATTACTATGATTATAAAAGTGTCCTGAAAGCGCCCGGCACTCCTGCGTGTGAGATGCTGCCTGTTCATCCCCAGCTGAGCACGGGCTGCTGCTTTTTGCCATTAATTTTCAAGGCAGACATCTGTGCCGTGCACTGCAATGCCTGTACAGCATCTTATCCAAGGAGAGCCGGTGTTTCTGCACATGGTAATGACAGAACTGGGTAATGCTGACCCCCTTCATGCGGAGCTGAGCGGGAAACTTGTGGTTGGCATCACTTCCCAGCTGCAAGGCAATTGTCTTGGAAGAGCCCTGGAAGCTTCCCGTGCTGCAGCTGGGGCAATAACTCCCTCCCGTGGATCTGGGCTAACATGGATAACAAAGGCTGGCTGGCTCTGGCCAGGAGCTCCCTTCTTTATACAAATACAGAATCTGCTCCCATGGTTTTTTAAAGGTTTTGGGAAGGGGTG
>JANHGB010049516.1:12356-24508 GCA_026283785.1 Coracopsis vasa
ACTCGTTACTGGTCTCCAGCTGGACATTGAGCCATTGACCACAACTCTTTGCATGCGGCCATCCAGCCAGTTCTTTACCTACCGAGTGGTTCACCTATCAAATTGATGTCTCTCTAATTTAGAGACAAGGATGCCGTGTGGGACAGTTTTGAATGCTTTGCACAAGTCCAGGTAGATGACAACTGCTCTACCCCGTCCATCAGTTCCGTAGCCCCATCATAGAAGGCCACCAAATTGATCAGGTAGGATTTGCCCTTAGTGAAGCCATGCTGGCTGTCATCAAGCACCTTGATGTTTTTCATGTGCCTTAGCATGCCTTCCAGGAGACTCTGCTCCAAGATTTTGCCAGGCACAGAGGTGAGACTGAGTGGTCTGTAGTTCCCCGGGTCATCCATTTTTCCTTTCTTGAAAATGGGGGTTATATTACCCTTTTTCCAGTCGTCGGGAACTTCACCTGACTGCCACAATTAATACTATGCTTGTGATCTAGGAAAGGAAAGTCCTCTTAAGAGGCCCCTGTCTGACCCAGGCAAACTGCTGCCAGCAGTTCACTAGGAGCAAATAGCTGTTGATGAAAGATACTCCTCTAAATCAGTGCAAGTCAGAACATAATGGGGTGTGTGTTGTTTTTCTCCATTTCACGTATCTGTTTTTCTCCAAGCAGGGGAGACATCCCTACCAAATATGCATGCCATGGCTCTTTTTCCACTACAACTAGGTAGAAATGCTTTCAGAATGAAAGATCTTTTATAAATCAAAGCTTAAACAAACAAAATGAAACAAACCCAGCCAAAACTAATTCTCAGAACACCCAACTCTGATGTGGTTAAAGAAGCCACTTCTTGGAGTAAGCTGACTTGTTTCATGTTTGATCGCATATGGAGTTACAGAGGGAAACCATTCCTTGAGTGCTTTTGTTAAATAAAGCTGTTTCCATGAATTAAGCAACACTGCCCTGGAATGTTTCTGATCACGGTCTTGCAGAGCTTGTGACCTTTGCACTGAACATGTGAACTGAAACTTCATCTTCAAGTGTTCAATAACCATGTTAAAAATTCAGAGGTGAGGCAGTCTTGGGATTTCCTTAGACTAGCTTAAATGCCAAGTGATATTTAAGTACTGATTTATACAGTTACTCATATTTTTTTTGTAAATCTAATTCAGATTGAAAATGCTAAAATTCTAAAGCTGAGGTTTTCTTTGTCAAGTTAAACACAACTGCATAGACAATCTCTTAAAATGCTTCCATTTATTGGAGCCTCCTAAAGCTCTAAAATATTGTCACCTTGGCTAGAAACATCCAATTACTGTTAATCTGGATGTTTGTAGTAGTGTACTACTATTGCTTCTTAAAGCAATTGCTTTAGCCAAGACCTGGATGTAGTGCCTGAAGAGGCTGTTCAGTTTAACTGGGCTGCAGCTGAAAGGGAAAAAGAAGCAGTTTAAGATCTGTGCCTCTTGCAGTATAGCACTTTTTGATGCCACTGGACTTCCTACCCTACTAAAATGCTGTAAATAATTAGTATTGTTCCTGTTTACCAGATAGAAACACTGCCACCTCTTGGCTATTCATTGTCCTGACCCTTTTAACAATTTTCTGGTTTCTTACGATGTTCTGATGTGTGTTACTGAATTATCATGTGGTGGTGTGGTGGAATTCTTAATATCATGTACTGCAGACCTGAGGTTTTGATGGAAATCTTAATTTACTGATTTTACTTAATTTACTGGAACAAAATGAAGAGGGGGTGCTACTTGCTTTAGTGACTGTCAACTTGCTGACCCATCTCTGTGTATACGTCCCTGGAAGATACGCTATGCCAAGTTTGGGCTCCTGTCCTTGGGTAGACTAGCTGACCAGACAATTAGGCAACAGTGCTGGCATCTGAAAGTCATGTCTGGTACAAGTGAATTCTGCCTTTATGCCTTAAAAAGGAGATTGGCAGAATATTTCCTCCATATCTTTGTTTATTTGAATTTGGTAAAAAACTATGTTGGTCAACTACTGAATTCTGTATAGTTGGAGAAAGAGTCATGTTAGGTTCTGACCACGTTTCTGATAGCAGTTTCAGCAAAGCTGACTTGAGGAGTTGTGTAAACTCCTGCAGTAAATACTGCAGCTTCAAAGCTACCTATATTGTGTGGGGTTATAATAATTTTAATTCCAGAAGACTTTCCATTTGAGAGGCAAGTTACACATGTAACTTTTCTTGCTGTAAGCAGCCTTGTCTTTTCCTATAAACATCCAATGCTGGCCACGTCTTTGTCTGGTTGTGCAGTGAACCTTAATCCTGAGAATGGATAGAGGAACTGTGAAACCAGCATTGAGACACCTGATGCTGGCTCTTACTCTTAACAAGCCAATCCAACAGGGTGCTGCAAAGACCTCCTGCGTAAAACCTGCCCAAGTGAGGAAGAAGTCTGACTTGGGACACTTCTCAGAGAGCTCTTCCCATAGAACAACTCTTGCGCAAGGCAGTAACATCCATATCTCAAAAGACTGCAATAGTAGTTAGTGCAATCCCCACTCCAAGGAGAAAGTTATAGTGAAATGCAGACTTCAGTGTATGAGTGGGATTGTCAGGATGCTGGTGGTGTAAATCCAATTTCCTGTGTGTGAACTTTCAAATCTTAACTTGGTTTGGAGTGTCTTGTGGGAGCTGTTCAACTTTATAGAGCAGAATCTGAGTGACTGGCCCAAGAGAGCAAGGATGAACCTGTCTTTCTCATCAGTAGGAGATGAAGGGGAATCTGGGGTGCCAGTCTGTGCTCTGGTGGCTCTTATTTCATATTACGAATTCTTTATACTGAGTTAAAAAGATGAGGATTCAGACTTTGTATTAACTGCAGTACAAACTAGAAAATAAGCTGGAGTTGCTTAGCAACAACACTGTAGCCATAGCAAATAAGGCTTCACTGTGCAAGCTATATGGTTCCTTTTGTCAGTTTTTAGAGTGAGGAAATAGAAAAGGCTGAAAGATACTGTACAAATTTTACTAAGGCTTCTCTTGCATCTTGACTTTTTGTAAGTAACATTTGTTGTCCAGCTTTGTGCATCATCATGTTTAGGAGAGCTCTAAAATTCCATTCTCGGATTTAAATGGCAAGTAATGACAGTCCTAGAGGTTCTGAAACTATTTGTGTTTAGCAGCAAAAAAAACTGGCATACAGATAAAAGGTGTATTGTGCTGATGCTGTGTCGTTGATAAAACTGATGTCTAGTGTCTTGTATTCCAGCATCTTTCCTATTGCAGAATCACTAATACTGTATGAGCAATAGTAGCTGACTTTTTTAAAAATGGAGCCTTGCTGGAAGGGGGAAGGATTGGCAAATGTTGCATCTGAAAATTACAGGAAAGCAGTAATTTTCACAAGTATTCTTTTTGATAGTGGCAGATTTAGTCAGGATAAAATACTAACTGAATAGTTCTGGCTAATTTGTGATAAAAGTGAACAGATAATGGGAATTTCAGAATTGCTTGCAGCTATGTCAGTGGCTCAGTATTTTGAATGGAAGAACAAAAACCTACCTTAAGTTTTTTTTGTTTTCAGTCTTTTTGACAAAGCTTAAGAGTTTAACATCTCAAAACATGTTTGACCTTCCCACCCTTAAGCCATTTTGACACTCTTTACCATTGCATTTCAACAGGAAAGAAAGATCCTTTTTATAGCCAAATGGCTTCCTCCTTCTCTTCTCCCTCTTTTCCCTTCCATCCCCCACCCCAGAGTGCCTTTCTAGTGCTTAGGCTTCAGCTGCTGCCTGGATACTGGCTACATCTGTCTTGTTTAGATGGTTCTAAGGAAAAACAGCACAGAATGTGACCGCAGGACTGACAAGAAGATACGTTTCTTTTCAAATCTGAAAGGAAGCCCTGCACTTGCTTCTGCCTTTTTTCCCTAAACTGTTTTAAATCAATCATGGCTAGGGCTGGAAAATGCCATCTCTTCCTTCACTTCCTGAAATGGTCAAGATCCAAAACATTTGAGGGGTCTAACGAGTTAAATATGGTGGTGTTCACAGGACTGTTTCCCCTTGTACAACTTGCTGTTTGATGAAATAAACTTTTTATGGGCTCTTGCTTTGAGGTGGCCTTTGAGAAAAGTTTTGGAGAGGAACAGTGTTGCTCTGGGTGGGATTTGGAGGTTTGCAACTCCATAAAATGCGCTGACAGCAGGCTGGGCTTTTGTTCTTGCATTAAAAGGGACAGCATTAAAACCTGATTTTGGTTCTGAGCAACGTTAATGTTTTTGGGAGATTGTGGTCTAAAAGATGGTGTCTGTCAAGGGAAAGAGTAATTATGTGGGGCAGATAGAGGACAGTGCAGTTCCTATTTGGGGGGAATTTTCTGGTATTCAAATGAAGGATGGATGTTGGAACAATGACAGTTTATGCCAATAGTGTTATAAACTTGTGGGGTGGTGGTACTTTTTAAAAGTTAGTCAGCTTGTGAGTGGGGGAAAGCAATTCAACTTGATCTTGTTCATAAAATTCTGCTATAGCTGAAATGGGTTTGCCCTTGTGACAGTGTCTTGTTACACACAAAATAGGAGGAGGCTTGTCTTAAAGTATCAGCATGTTCTCATGCATTTACATCACAACCTGTATGTGTTTGGCTGTTCTGAGGTGCTAGCTTGTGATTAGCAGTCTGGTTACTACCCCCACTCTGGATAAAGGTGCATTATAGTGAACTGCAGGGAACAGAAGAGAAACAAATAGTGAAAGAAATGGCTCTTGTAAGAGTTCATGTTGATATCCCTTGTTTTAATAATGGTAACCGGTACTTTTATCTGTTCAAGAACTTATTAACCATTTCACTTTATAATAGGCTTATACTGCAGTGAGTGGCTATAGATGTATGAGCTGTGGTTTTATTGTACATTGTGATGTTTTAAAGAGTCATGGAATAAGTGTGTAGGCTCAGGAGATGCAGCCTAAATAGTCTGCATGTTACTGGTGTAACAAAGGTGTCAAAGGATGTGGTCCTTTAAATTTAGTGAAAACACTGCTGGAGTGAGACTCTGGGTTTCATTTCTGTGCTTCCTCTGTAGTAACAGTGCTTGAACTTTGGAATCCACTTTCCTGGCTTTTGTGTGGGAAGGCAGAGCAAAATGGATGTTTGCGCTGAACTCAGCACATGCACTGAGCTTCATATAACAATTATTTGGCTTTTTAACATCCTTATTTGACACGTTGAACCAGCCACACAGGGTTGTCCTTATGTATTCATGCACAAGGTGCAGAAAGTGACCTAGCTGGCTTGCAAAGCTGAAAACTGGCTTGTGGCTCTGCGCAGAGGTATATTAACCTAACCCAGCTCTGAGGCTGCTTCAGCTTGTGCTGGAACAAAGATTCTGAAGCACGTTATTGAGGATGTGTTATAAAGACAGTCTCTGCCTCAAGGCAGATCTTAATACATGCTGCAGAATCTGTTGTACAATGGGTGGCTTAGGCCTGAAACTAAAGGAATTCTTTTAAAATGTGTTTTCCTGTGGGAATGTGGATTAAATAGGGAAATGGATTTGCAAAACATGAATTTCATACCTCTCATTCTATCTCCTCTGGACTTGAACAGGTACATTTTTTTTTTCATTCATTGATTTTAATAAAAATTAGTGGCCTAACATCTGTTGATTCTCAGCAGACCTGGAAGAGGTTACAAACTGGAATAGGCTGTGCCTGCTTATCTGTGCCTATACTGGTGGGATTTAAGCATTGACATACACTGACATGTACAGTAGGTGGATTTTTGCCTTTACTGAAAGATATGTGGACCCTGCTGAGTCCGAACAGCTACCGTAAATAAATTGCATGCAGCTCTATCTTCAGACTGCTCTTGAGAGGTGCAGATTGATACATTAACATAGTTAGCCCTTGCTTTCACTGTCAATTTAGTAGAAGTTGAGATATTTTTGAGTTTCTCATTTATCATGCTGTGAGCGTAGGTCCTCCTCCCAAAATCCTGTGCTGTGCTCATGGCTCTGTTTGCAGCCCTCTTCCTCTGGGGTGGGATGGGAAGGGTGCTGAATGCCCAGGTTGCTGGGGAAGTGGGCCTCAAGGATAAATTCTCACTATACACAGAAGTAGCGTATGAGTAGGGGGTATGCTGCAGGCACTAAGGATAGCCTGTGCTGAAAAGCGCTAATACAAACCTGCCATTTCTATTTCTAGTCATTGGAAGCTGATGTTTGGCCTCTCCAGAGTGCCTCCAGCTCCTCAAAATGGAGGCTGTTTGCTGATACAAAGGAAATCAACAATGCTGCCAGAAGGCGTTCCCTCCCCACCACTTTTCTTCTCCAGGCTGTGGTTCTGCAGTGGCCTCAGGAGTGCAGCGCATGGTTCTGCAGGGAGGAGGGGCAGGCCTGCCCCTCTTATGCTTGGACTGCCTCTTCCCACTGCTTGCTTTTACACCAGTGTTTACACCTGTAGTATTCCAATAGCTTCCCCAGCACTGGCATAGCAAGCCTCATGAGGGAACTGAGCTGACTGATGAGCATCTTTAGAGATTATGGACAAGTGCAGTGTAGTGTTCAGCCAGATCAGTTCTCTGCATTACAAAGGTATTGACTAAGCTGGGGGGATGCTGATGGGGTAAGCCCTCCTTTACTAGGAGTGTGTGTTTGGGTCAACCTTGAAGCAGTTGTAAAGCCCCTGCTTGCATATTTACAAATCTGAGGTGTGTGCTGCTTTACATAAGTTTGTAATTCCTTTGGAAGTAAAGTGGACTTCCCCATACTGCTTCCACAGTGCAGCCTTGGGGACTTGTAGTGCTGACTGGAGGGGAGAAAGGATGTGGGATTGGGATAATTGAGGATCTCTCTGGGTTGCATTGCTTGTTTGACACCATGAAACCACAGTACTGAAAAGCTGTCTCTTATGGTAAACATTGAACTACGCTCACCTTCAAGTCCAAAGTATTGACTGCAGTAAATTTGCTTGCTCTTTTTCTTCAGCACATTAAACTGTGCTGCTAACAGAAGAGCATTCTTTATCAAGAAGAGGCATTGGTCCGCTGCATGAACTGAACATAAAGTCGGTGTTTGAACCAGCAGTGTTATAACTGAAATCTGTAATAGTGGGCCCTTCAGTTACTGAAGCATTCTGCAAATACCATCTTAGAATGGAACTATCAACACTTCCAGAGTTGTTGAGTTGTAATCCTCTATCTTTCAGATTTGCAGCTTGTGTCTGGCAGCACAACTTTTCACCTGTCTTCTCATTCAACACTTGTTTTCCGAGTCTGGCTTTAATGAAAAAATGTAACTTTGGGTTAAGTGAAGAATATTAATGTACAGTGTAACTGGGGCTGCTGTTCACAGTAAGGGTCTTTTGACCTGCTTATTAGTGGGGGTATTGTTCTGGTAAGCCATTCCAGGACCCATCCTGCCAGTTTTCTGCACAGGATTAATCATTTCCTCTTGACCTCCTGCTCTCTTTTCCTAACATGTTGCATTGATCAGAATCCTTAACTCACAAGTTTGCTTCTGTTTTTTAAAAAATGGGAGGAAAAGGAGGGGGAAAGGAATGCAGAGAAATTATGTGTAATGTCTGCTGTTAAAATTCTTAGTAAGCTTTTTCCTTCTTGAGTCCTCCCTTCTCCCGAGAAAAGAAATCCCTTCCTGGTATGTATTAGCTCCAGAGCTCAAGCATTTTGATTGCCTCTGTTTCACTGGAATTAAATTTTTTTGAGCATGCAACTTCCTGCAATATCAGCTTTGCTTATAAATGTCACATTTAAAGCTTTACCTAGCAGGGGCTCTCAGCTACTGATCTACCAGATTAGAGCGCTGTAAAAATCTTCCTGATCTGCAGTATTTCCATGATAGGTAAGGCAGTGTCAAGAATACTGCATGTGACTCTTAATTTCCCTCTATTTTTTTTATGGCAGCAGAGGAAGGTATTTATGAGCTCATACAGTTCTAATAGAGAAAATTCCATGTTTGTCTTCAATGACAGCACCTTTGTTACGCCTTTAAAGGGACTGTTGACCTTAAGGTATAAGGGTCTGCTCATAGCCAGTCCCAGGTTATAACAGTAGAAGAAAGGAATACTTATTCTGTTCAAATTATCCATGGGTCCCTGTATTCCCCTACTGTCTGTGGCTGGTGGCTGAACCAAAATGCCCGGGAGCAGACCTCTAGACTTCAAATTTCACTTCTGCCTGAGCTAGTTGTTCTGACCCACTATGTCTAAGCATGATCTGGCTTTGAGAAAGCTAATGTGGCTTGCGCTTCCTTTCCTGAGGTGTTAATAGCAGCTGCAAAGGAGAGAGTTAAGCTGGAGAAAGCCAATGGGATAAAAGCAAAGGTCTGGCTCCTCTTTCTGTAAGACCCTCTTTCTGTGAGGCTGCATATCAGAGGCAGTCTTCCATTCAGCCCTTGCTTTTCTGCAAGCAGGAAAGAAACCAGTGGTAGGACTGAACATCTCGTGGAAATAAATCATTTAGCCTGCTTTGTATCTCTTCTGGCTGGTAAGCAGTTCTAGGTTCATGGCCTGGCTCAGATCAAGAATACTAGATGTCTGAGCACTTCCTGCTACTTTGGACTACCTGGGGATTCATCTTTGCATCCCAGTTGAAGCACAGAATGCTTACCGAGGGGACTGAGCCATGTGACTGACAAAGCAAAGATCTGGACATTCATTTCTGAATAGCAGAAATGACAAAGCTAAAGTAGGCTGTGAGCTGGAAAGTAAAACTGGATGTGGTTCCCCTATCAAAAGCAGACAGCTTTCTCTCTAATGAAACTCACAGTCCCATGGAGTGAGCTGACTAGAAAGCCCATCTACTAAGCTCATGGGAGCCTGAGCTTGAGACGCCATAGCCGTTAGTTCAAGAACTATTGGTTTTGAAGGAATCTCCAAATTCTGTTTTGTTTCCTGCCCCAAGATAGGGTTATGGGAAAACTGATGGCTAGTAATGTCATCTTGCTCCTCAGAGCAGCACGTTAGGACCAAGCAAAAAGACCACATCGCGAAACTCCTCTACCATTTTGTTGCTCTGTATGCATCACAAAGGACTTTGAAGCAAGTGGGCCTTTCCCAGGAACACATCTGGAGATGGAGGGTGGCTTGTTGCCTGCTTGGTGATAGACAAAGTGAAACAAACCACCTGCACTTAAGGAGGCTTCAGGCTGATGGTTCTGGTACTGTGGATTAGGGGGTCTGGGGCTGGTTGAGGGGAACCATACATCTTTTCTACTTTTCAGAAGGTTACTGTGGGGTTGGGGTGCCTTCAGCCATGTTGAAGACTCTGCATTACATAGTTGTTGTTAGCTGTTGGTCACCACACCCGAACATCCAGGATATTGTCCCTAGCTTTGCTGCTGGCTGTTGAGCTCTGCACCAGTTCCACGAGCATCTGGCTCTAGTGATAAGACACAGCACACTAACAAAGATGAAGGGGAATGTGCAGTCACAGAAGGGGCCCTCTTGTTTGCCTCTGGTCTAACTCCCAAAGTCTGGCTTCCTTTTCCCTAACCTTCACTGTAGAAGGCTATAAGCTCTCTTACTGTCACTAGGTGATATCAAATGGACCCCTTCAGTTGGGGTGTGGAAGGGAATAGTTGCTTAAAACTACCCATATGTGTTATCTTGATGGGACTGCATTGACAGTGGATGTTTGCAAAAATCATTATGTTAGTGATTCTCTAGTAGTTTCTTGTGAATGGTTTCAAGTTTTAGGGTGTTTTACCGTAAACTTGAAGTCCTGGCTCTAGTCCATTTTCAGAGATGGGAATGGGGGTCTAATGGAAAATACTCCGCCCCCTCCCCCCCCCCGTATAAGCAGAGAAAGTATTTTTCAGCTTCCCATGGCAGCCAGAATAGGGATGAGGCCTATTCAGATCAGGACTAGTCAGTCACCTGGGTGATTCCCAGCTTGTTCTACTCCCATGCCATTTTCTGTTGAAGAGCAAATTATTGTCGTGCTGGTCCAGCTTTTGGTTGCTGGTTATGGCTCAGTGAGTATACTTGAACCCCTGAAGAGCTCTAAGACATAGTCTTGTCTTATTTCTAGCTCAAACAGTAAAAATCCCTACCTTTTCAGGAAAGGTTTTGTAAGTAGCTGGTTTTCATAAGTTTTTGTGGTAGAAGTTGTGTCAGGGTAGTAGTATCCAATTCCAGAAACAGCCTTATTACCCAGTCCAAAACTAATGTCACTTGGTGGCTGGCCTGTTTATATGAGAACTATTTCTTAAACTAGAAAAGTGAGGAATAGGTATCTTAGCAAGGCTTCTTTTTAGCTCTCAATGTCTGCATTCCTCAGAGGACTATGGAAGGTAGTGCAGCAACAACCAGAGGAGTTAAGTTGTAGCTTTCAGACCTGGTGAAAGCTTTGGTCTTTCTCTCTTGAAGGGAAATTTGTAGTGCTAGAACCTGTCTTCTATCTAGGAAACAGCGGGCACACGCAGGCTTGCGTGAAGTAAGGATAACACTTCTGTGGTTTCTCCGTAGAGAATTTGAACTTGTGCTAATGTGAGTAAACCAGAATGCTAACCAAGCAAAAAATCAATTATTTTTTATATCTGAAAGGCCTTAATGAGGAAGTATGTGTCTTCAAGTCTCTCTAACAGAAGGTTTCTTGTTACCTGGCTTGCTCCTTCAGTGCTACCTGAATTGGGTACCTGAAAGGATCAAGATCAGCTACTGGTTTGTACCTCTTAATATGCCAAATGGATGAACTTTTGAAGTTTTTTCTTCCAAGAAGTTACCAGTGTGGTCTTTTCAGTGTTCTGTTTTGGTACTATTAGTTATTAAAACAGACTTGGATATTCCTTCACTGGTTTGAGCATTGTAACATCGGGCTCTTTGGAGAGAGAAGTCTTGCTTCCTGTGGTTAGCTCTGTGACTTGTGCATAACAGTTTTATGTTCAGAATGTGTTGTGTTTGTATTGGCTGTGTTATCTTGAACCTTTCCTAGAAAGAAAGGGTGTGGGAAGAGAAGTTGTTCCGCTCATCCCTATTCACTAAGGTATTTGTTAAAGGTGGTGTGGTTTTTCACCTTGGCAGTGAAAACAGTGATGGTGTTTAAACAAACAATCCACCATGTGACTAGTGGCACAGGGATGTATTTTTACTCAAGTCATTAATGCCTAATTGCAGTTTTCTGAAAGCACTCCTCCTTTTCCCCTTCTTCCCACCAGGGTTGTGGATATATGGCTCAGTCCATTCCTGAAGTCGCTGCTGTGACTCTTAGTTTATCCTTCTCGTGTGAAGAGCTGGTAGTGATTAATCCTGGAATACTAAAGTGTAAGATGGTGAGGGGGCTCTTTGTTTTGTTTGGACAATTAGTTGCTTCCTAAAACACAAAGTAAAACAATAGATTTATTTTTTTTTTAAATTGCCTTTAGAATGTTGTGGGCTGGGTTATCCTTTTAGACTAAAGAAATTGCTTGAAATTGTTTAAATACACTTATAAATGTCTTACACACAGAAATCTTTCCAGCTGCTTGTATGCAGACTGGTGTTGCATGTGTGTGCATGTGCTCAGCTGCTGCTGAAGGATCAAACGTGCTTTTCAAATGTACTTTTGATACCTGTAGCTACTCTTTGCCAAGCAGCAGTAAAACCAACCCCTTTCTAGGAACTTGGAAGCAGCCAAACCAGAACTCTGGCACATACAACAGACATTTGTCAGGACAGTTCATAAGGACCAGTCAGGAACTGTTATCAGAGGGCAGCAGCAGATAAAACTTAAGATCATGGGAGGCTAGAGAAAGACAAAATAAGAAAATGGCCTTTGCTTTCTGTCCTTGCTATCTTAGCTGTGTAGAAAAATGATTATTAATGGGAGATTCAAATAGACTAAATGGAATGTTCTTGTTCTTCTCCTCAGTCTGAGAGAATATCTCAGGTGTGTTTTTAAAAACAGGCAATCAAGTAGATTATTTTTTGACTGTAATTTCTGAAAATTCAAATAATTCCAGGGAAGAAATAAAATATTCTAGTCTTCTCTAAAGTGCATTCATTATGTTCTTAAATTCTACTTGCTCTCCCTGCGAGGTGAAGAAGCTCCTTGAATGATTCAAATGCTTGAGTATCTTTAAGTTTGATAATTTCATAGTCATTATTTGCACTTACACCTTCACAGTGCAAATTTAGTCTGGAGAGATTAAAGAGTTTAGTCTCTGCTTGCAAGACTTTAAACTCCTCCTGG
>JANHGB010049516.1:31125-51745 GCA_026283785.1 Coracopsis vasa
ACCCCCTCTCCTGCCTCCCCCCCCAAAAAAAAGGGGGTAGAACCTATTGCAGCAGTAAAATAGGTAAAGCCATAGTTCCTTGGATAAATCTGTTCTTTCTCCTCATACTCTGTTTTTCCCTACCAGTTGAGCATTACGAATTTAAGGTGTCTAGCCTGATAGGCTTTCTGTTCCCCCAGAAGAACCCTCTAAAAATATTAATGGAAAGCTGTTGCACCAAAACAAATTCTCCTAGGTAGTGGTGGCTTGGCTGCAGACTAGCTCTATAAGAAAATGAATCCTACAAAGACCTGTTTGTTCTGGGATCAGGAAAACTCTCAGGCAAACTGCATGCAGCCCATCTGCTTAAGATGAGGTTTAACAATTGGCTTGTCCTCATTGTGAGGACTAGCTGGCCCTTGAGTGAAATCTGCGAGCTTGAGTTTTTTTGTTTCCTCTTCCCACTCCCCCCATCAAATAAAGAATAAGGTTTGTCTCCAGTATATTAAGAGACAAAACCATTTTCTAGCTATTTGTTTGCAGGGCATATAATAACATCCTTGCTGTCAGCTTTCCATGTGAAGGTCAACAGTTGCCAGGGACCTGAATGGAGGTAGTGTTCTCTGCAGTGGTGTAGGAACAGTGTGGAGTTGAGGAATACAAGTTTTTGAGAGGCAAGGGCTGTGCTGATAGTCACAGAGCAGGATGCAGGAGCCATGCGTGTATGCTAACTCCTACTTTAATTCCTCCTGTGCATAGAAGGGAAAACTTAAAAAAACTTCAAAAGCTCTAATGCTGAACTGTGCAGGAAAGGGGAAAATCTATTTTGTAAGGAGTTTGTAGGGATGTTGAACTTCGGTTCTGTCTAAAAAGCAAAATGCCGTGTGCAATAGCAAAGCAATTGTCAATGCATTATGAGTTACAGCATGACTGAAACCATGGCCAAGCTTTGGCTGAGAACTGTGAGCACTAACTTTCCAAGAGCTGGAGAGTTAGGGAGGCTCAGTGGAGGATTTGCAGGGAATCACACTGGTGACTTGGACAGATGGACTTGAAAGTACAGCTGGATCCTGATGCACTCTAATGTCTGCTTCCACGGCAGGCTGTTAGCTGCTTGCTTGAACTGTTGAATATTTAGATCCACCCACTGTCCCCTGTGCCAGGACCACCCTGCTGCTGCTCGTGTCATGTAGATTTGGCACAGAAGCCGCATTTAAACAGGTAATGAGTTGCATGTTGAAGCACAGACTGGTCTCCCCTATTGAAAAGTCTGTAAAGAGCTGACTTATCACTGGCTGAGTTATTTACCAGCTACTGATACTATTGCATCTTTCCATAGACTGGCTACTTTACCTGCTTCAGTGCTGAAGCAGATGCCGTGACTTTTTAAAAACAAATGAAATGCAGATTTTCTTACCCCAAGCAATTTATTTAACAGGCAGATGTGAAATAGGCTTACCATTATGCAGGAATGGAATGGTAGTCCACAGTGGAATAATTATACCTGTACCACCTCAGTATTAATGTTGGAAAAATATTAAGCTTTGCTTATACCTATTTAGGAACAACTTGAGTGATGTGTGTAAAGTGGATGTGAGATATTCTTTCCAGTCTGTCAGTAACTGGAATCTCTGAGGGTAGTGTGTTACATCAGCTGGCCATGTTACATTGCACCCAAGGGCTTACAGAAAGCTATGTGATGAGATGGGCAAAGTCCATGTGGGTGGTGTAGTGCTCTCTCCATATTTAGAGTGAATGAACGTGGGGCACCACAGCTGGCAGATGCTGCTGAGAGAAATACTTGGGATGCTCCAGCTCGAGGCTGGTGGCTATAAGCAGGAGCTACAGTCCTCACATGAAGTTTTAACTATAAGATTTTAATTCAAAACACAAAGGATGGGATTTTATGGTATGCTGGAGCCAGCAGATCCTTAACCAGCTTTGTCAAAGGTGTGACTTCATGTCTCCTAGCCCGTTTGCAGCCTCTTGTCACACCATTACAGTGATGATACAGAGTGAAGTGGGTCTTGATTATCTCTTGTAGCCCAAGTCCTTTCAAATTTGAAAACGCTCTTTGTATTGGCAAAGACAACTTAGACAACTTAAATGTATTCTGCTCCACTCTCACCTGACTGGTAATACCCACTGGGTTGTCTAAACTCTTAATGAATCTGTACCTTCCAAAACCCCTTTCCTCGTAGCTAGTTGATTTGACTGACCCGGTCACCACCCTCTAAAATATGCTGCTGGTTTTACTGGCTTCATCATGTCATAGCAGGACTGGAAAAGATGAACATTAAGAATGTTAAGAGTGTGGTAGTCTGGTTTAACAGCCTGTTTTGGTGTATCAGACTCAGTGTAGGTTGGATACTCTTCTTCTGATTAGAATTTGAGGTGAATACTATCAATGAGAAGATTTACACTAATTCCAGCTGTGAGGCTGGTGAAGTACCAGAGCTGAACCATGTGGCTTAGTGCTGTAGCTCAGCTGGTATTTAATATACTTGTCATCAGATGTCTCCATGTCTTTAGTTGTGGGTTCTTCTTCCTCCCTTGTGCTGGGTCTACTGTGGTTCTGATCCCACAGTCAGCTGATAGAAAACAGTTTATTAAAAAACTAATATTCTGCTGTCTGCAGAGATCCCCAAATCTCTTCAGTGAGACTGGAGGAGCAGCGAAGAGGGGAGGAAGGCAAGAGGCATAGGGCTTCCTTGTAGAGTGGCTGTCAGTTTAACTGTGGAGTGAAATGATAGCCTTGAGCTGTGTGTGGTTTCACACTGGGAGCAGTGCTGGTTAGACTGAGGGTTTTATTAGTGAGCTTTCTCCCCATCATGTGCTGGGCCATGAGATACCTGTGTGGCTGAGAAACTGGAGCAAGGGACAGAACCCCCTGGAGCATCTGGGGAAGAGTATTAACACTGGTTCTAGGAAAAAATGCACATGAAATTACAGCTCTGTTTCCTAAAAAATGGACTTACACGAGTGTTAATCATCTGTTACCTGGGCTTTCTGTTATTTTTATGGGCTAAGGAAATAAAGCTAAACTTAACAGAAGTGCTGAATGATTCTCTTGCACTTGAACTTACAAATGGACCCAGCTGTATCTCTCTGTTCATCCAGGAAGGTAATAAATAGCAAACTAGCTTCAACTAATCCCACTTGGTACAACTTTCTGTGCGTATATTGTATGCCTTGTGTAGTACAGGGCTGTAATTCGAGGTGCCTATATTCTTGTGGAAATTTTAGTAGAATATTGTCCTGAGTTTGATAATTAACTCTTGTCTGCTGTGAAGACCTTCTGGAGTTGGTGTACCATTTTCCATTACATGCAGCAAAGAAAAGTGGTGTTAAGCCAGTCTCTTCTACACCAGAGCATTAAGTCAAAATACAGTTTCTAAAGGTAATTTGATGATTAATGGGTACACAGAAACACTAGAGTTTTAAGTTTCTCTGAAAGCAAAATGCTTCAGGTATGCTGGCAAATAGCCTGTAGTTCTGATGTGTATCGCACTGCTTGCTTATATCTTCAGTCTTTATATTTAGCATTTAAATTTAAAGAGTGTTATCAGTGCAAAAGTGAAGGTTCTTAAAATGCTGCTCTGACTGTGGTGTGAATCAAGGTAATTGTCATGAATTGCTATTAAAATGGAAACTAATGACCAGCTTCCTACAGAGTAAAAATATTAGTGCTTTCCACTTAAAACTTGTAACACTTGTCTGCGCCAAACTTTGAACCAGTCATCCTGGGTGGTATATTTATATGCTGTTCAAATTAAAAATTGCTGTGGGTGATGCAGGGAAGCAGCTTTTTTGGGGGGGAAGGGGAAACGGCAGAAAAACCCAGACCATAGTGCTGAGGGAAGAGGACCAAAACTCATTGGAAAATTAGTTTATGCTAAATTCATAGTCCTCTAAGTCTTACACTAAACCTTACACACTACCTGACAAAGCCACTGGTGTTTGAGTTATTGTCAAGGGAACTAGATAATAAAACACCTTTAATTATGGAAAACTTTAGATTGTAAGTAATAAGTATGATACTTTTATTTTTGGTCATAAACCAAGTTAACTTACAAATGCCATACTGAAACTTTTCCAGAAGTAGAAACCAAGAGGCTACTGTTTTGTCTGTAGACTTTTTGTAATTGTTGCTTACAGGGTGGCTTTTAGAGCATCAGACTTGTATTTTAAAATAATGTGACCTTATGTGATGCTGCCTTGTGCAATTCTTAACACTGTAGCCTTAGGTAAAAATCATTGCAAGGCACTGAAATGTTGTGACGGAAAACAAATGCTTAAATGTGACTAGATTCCACATGCTTTGACAACGGCATGGTTATATGCTCTTAAATATGCTCTGAAATGAGAGAAATCAAGTGTTTGCAAGCTGGGAGGAAAACGGCAGAGTACTGGTGAGAGAACAATTGTTTAAACACAGGTTAAGGCTAAGCCTCCTTAGATGCTGTTTCTGATGAATTCTTCCCCTGTCATGGTGCCTACTACATTCCATTGCTTTTGTCTGGGCTTGGTATTTGGGATATTTTGGTGTGAGGGCTGGAAGGTGGTGGGGCTGGGGGGGTAGACACGCTGGAAGCTGGTCAGCAGTAAGGAGAGGAGCGCTGGTGTGGGAATTGTGGAGTGGGGTCAGGGTTTAACTTTAGTGGCCATTCATCAGATGATGATTGATTGCTGTGCAGTCCCGGGGGACGTTTAACAGCATCTCCGCCCATCCCCCTACCCCCTTTGAAAGCAGATGGACCAAAAAAGAGGGAGAACGACACCCAGGAATTCCTGCTGTTGTAAAATGTTTTTACGGTGCACTGTACAGCCTTTCCTGAAGCAATCACATTTATGGCCTTGCTGTTGTATTTCTTGGGCTGCTGTGGCTGTAAAAGATGAATAGCCCTGTAATATGGTTCACTGATTCTGTTTAAATTGAAGTAGGCTCCCTTTATTGTTTTGTGTCTAAAATTGTATGCCACCAATTCAGGAAATATTTCCTGTTTGGGAAATAATCAACCGGT
Organism: Coracopsis vasa; assembly: GCA_026283785.1. Classification (NCBI taxonomy): domain Eukaryota; kingdom Metazoa; phylum Chordata; class Aves; order Psittaciformes; family Psittacidae; genus Coracopsis; species Coracopsis vasa. The sequence goes on from JANHGB010049516.1 coordinate 36,129, forward strand.
AGCTGATTTATTTTAAAATAAAGCACTTTTAACTATCTCTAAAACTAAATTCCCCCCTTGCTTCTGACTCCTCTTTTCACTTAATTTGGGTGGAAAGTCTAAAATACTAATTAATGTGGTGAAGTAGTTCTTTAAAGCAAAACAAAACACACACACACACAAAACTAACCACACACGGCAAAAAAACCCTACTACTAAAACTGATTATGAATCTTTTTTTCCCTTACTAGGCATTTAACAGAATAGGTATTGGAAAGGCAACAGTTTTTTATCTTAAACATTTATGTTATTAAAAAAACCTCCACACAACTGAAACGATGCAATTTTATTTTTATTAAAACCAATGAAAGCCCACAAAAACCCTTCCAAACAATTGTCTTTACTTTTAAAACTAAAAATAAAATTTGTACTTTAAACCAATTGAGTTTTTACTTTAATTACTACAAAAAATCAATTCACTAAATGCAGTTTACACAATTCTGAATTTCTTTCAAAAGGTGTAATCTGTGTCTGCTTTCTTCTCTCTCTTTTCTGCCTATCAGAATGTTTGTGTAGTTAGGGGAAAAAACAGCATGTTTGTTTTTTCCTTAAAACCAATTTTTTGTACACTTAGGAAAATGGTAAAATAGTTTTATTTACAACTTGATGGATCTTTTGACTCATCTCTGCCCCTTCAGATAAGAGGGAGGAGGGGGAGTGTTAGGACTCTCCTTAAAGTAACGTGTGGTGGTTTTAAGCTGATGTCTGTTATGGAAGAATTAGTGGTTTATTATTCCTTCCCACTGCCCATGCACATTTCAAGACCAGCCTTGTTACTTGTCATACAATGAGCATAGAAGGAGCAATATATTGTTGTATTAACAGTGCAACTGAAATGCTTTGCTTTTAGGCACACAGTGCATGAAGTCTAAATTGAAAACACACTCGTGTGTTGTCCTACTTACATTGTTGGTATGAATTTTTTGCAGGGGGTGCTTGTTGGTGGCCTGGGGTGGGGGGTGCATTTGGGTTATTTTCTCCCCCTTCTATTTAGAAACAGGCATAGAAACTTTATCTCGCAGTACGTGACCTTTGTGACCATGGCCTAGGGACTGGGGTGTGAGCAGGCTTGAGCTTTAACAATAAATGCCTGGTTGTGGTTGCAAGCACAGGCAAGCTGGATGCTGTGCTCCAAGCTCCGTTAGCCTGACTGTCACAAATAAACCTGCCTTGCTGTTGCACCCTGCACAGCTGGGCTCTTTCCAGTTTAATTCTATAGGAGTGTGGCGCCATTGCTAGGTAGAGCTGATGTACAGCCTGTTGAGTGCTCTTGACAGCAAGTATGTAAGATCAACCACAAGAGGAGAATTTCCCGTGTACATCTGCCAAATTTGAGGTTTCTGTTGTATCTGTTGTAGTCTTTGTATCCAGAAAGGAGTTTCTTGGGAGCTGCTAGTTCATCTTGAAGCTGGCTGATTCTTTCACTTGTCTTCTGATGGGTAGCTCCCTTCCCCACTGAGAGCAGTAGGGATTATGCATTTGTGCTTCCTCTTGTGAGCATTTAAGGTAACTGTTTTGAGTAACAGTGTAGTAATGGAGATCAGTCCATCACTCTCTACTTTTTCTCACCCAAGTTTAACTCTTTTGCGCTCAGATTTAAATCTCGGTTGTTTTCATCATTTTGTTTACTAAGAAACAAGTATCAATGGCTGTATAGTATTTACCCAAGGCTTTCCCTTGCTATGTCCTATGTAAAAGCAGCATATTTCTGAAATGAGATTATGGCTCTTGTCTCTCTTCATTCTAAATTCATAAGTGATGTTTTCCACCACATTGTGGTGGGTGGCAGGAGGCAACTGAATAGCTAAGCTTCTCTTTGGTTTGAACAGCTGGATGACTCCTTTACCGCTGGATGATGCTACCTCACAGGAGTGCCTGGGTAACAGGGCTGACCTGTAGTGTCTTACAGAGCTTTTGCTTCTGATGTCCTCCAAAATGGAGGACTGACAATAGGTTTAACTTCCTTCTGGACTTCTGTTCATATGGTCACCATTCTCCTTTCAGCTGCTTCTGCTTGATTGAGGCCCCAAATCCCTGCTGTATGTTTTTAAAGTATATCAGATTCATATGACTTAACTTGATACTCTGTCTTGGTTTTCATTCTCTCTTAACTTCTCAGTTGTTTCAGTGGAGTCATTCAGCAACATGTAATAAGCATCCTCTGTAATTTCAACAGCAAAATTACAGAACTGCATGGGCAAGTGAACATTGTATACAGATTTAGACAACCACAGTGTAAAGACAGGGAACCCTCTAGCTGAGGAAGATGATGCATTTCAACAATGAATTTCAGAGCCAAGGCAGGTTTTTACTCACAAAAGATGGAAGATGTTAGACACTACTTGAACAGAAGCAAAGTGTAAGTTTGCTCCAGTTTCCCTATAGCAAAACTTAACTTGAGTTTTACTAAAGTTTTTTCCCATTCATGCACACACACATCTCTTGAGAAATTAAGCCATGTACCACTTCAGCTGTTGTGTTTATAGGAGCTTAACATGTCACTTTCTGTAGCACAGGCAATCTGAGGGAATTGCCTGTCCTGGCCTCGCCCTTGCTTTTGAGGGAGAAGGGAAAGGGGGATGTTATGCACCATATCATGAACTGTTAGCTGGAATTGGGAGTGGCTGGATGACAGCTGTGAGAAGACAGGCATATCAAACACTTGTTCAAGCTTTGTTCTGCTCTTGCTCCTTTCTGTGAGGTAGATTTCAAATAGCTGGTGGTGGGAAAACTGTAGCAGGAAACATTTTTTGCCATTTTGTAGTGGAGTTTTGACTCTTCCATGGTAATACAGATTTTCTAACATATCACTCTATCTGAAATAGTGTATGTAATGAAGAGCAAGACTTGGGATGTAAAGCTTTCTTGTGTTGAAGTGTACTCCTTGCATCTTTGAAAACAAAACAGCTGGTTTCAGCTTGCCTCTAACACTCTCATGGAAGATGCTATTTCTGTGTGCTGCTTCCCTCTACTGGATGGAATGGGAGCAGTTATGGCTGAATGGATCCAACTTCCTAGGCTAACATCTTGGTGTAAGACTTCCATTGTGATTTGAATACAGGGGTTTTTAAGTGGTTTGTGAATAGAATTGGGGTTTAGTGGTTACCCACAGTTGGCTGTAGCTTTCAAATGCTCCGATAGACATGCTGATGTTCCAGTCTTGCTTTCCAACTCTAGCATCTCCTGAGTGTCACTAGCATAGGAACATTGTCATAGCAAAGGGTTTTTTTGCTTTGTTGTGGGGAGTGGCAGGAGGGCTCTTGCCTAATATTGTCACTGCCCTGAACAAATAAGATATTTGCATATTTTGAAAACATAAAGGATGGGGTTTGGCATGCATGATTTGGTTTACCCCTTCTATCGGGTGGCGTGCTGGAGCTACATTTCTCCAGTGTGTTGGTTGTTAAATGACCCACTTAAGAGAATATGGTGATTGTGTGTGCAGGAAAAGTCTTCACCTGAAACTTGCTATAGATGACATCTCCAATCTGCAAGTGTTGGCAGATGGCTTCCGCTCCGAAGAGGAGCTGATGTGGACACTCTTCCTAGTATTGTATTGCAAAGAAAACAATGACACTTCCATCTAACTGTTAGAGTATGATTTCGAGATTACGGGGGAGGATAGCTCTTACTCTGTAGAGGGAGAATTGCAAAGCCTCTGTCTCCTTTTATAGTTGATCTATTGGCCTTTTTTACACCCTGACTCGGTTTTCTCCTTAATTCTTCATTAGATAGTGATATAGTTCATTTTTTTTTTTTCTTATAGGTACTGCATTTCTACTGTGAAACCTGTTCTGTCCCCATATGTCGGGAATGTACCATGGGGCGACATGTGGGTCACAGCTTTATCTACCTCCAAGATGCCCTACAGGATTCCAGGACTCTCACCATTCAGCTCCTGGCAGATGCTCAGCAAGGGCGACAGGCTATTCAAGTAAGATGCTCCCAACTTGAGTACTTTTTCCCCCTCCTTCTTCCCCCCACAGCTTGTCTGTTATAGGGCAAGGTGTCAACGCAAAAAGCTCTCTGCTTCTGCTGTCAGTCTTCTCACCCCTTCTGTTCTCTCAGATCTCTGACAGAAGTGGCTGTGGAGCTGTTACAAGTTTTGCATTCTTGCAGCGCAATCCTGCCATGTTAATCACAATATGAAGCTCTGTACAAATGCGGCTGTGTAAAGCATTTTGAAGAAAGTCCTGATCTTGTATAGTAGTGCTAAGTATAGTTTTGTTTTTATGACTGAGACTTTTCAGCTGTCTTTCATGCCTGTACAGCATCCAACACTTTAACTACCGGTGGCTCTGGTTACCTCTTCAGTGTTGCCACCAAATATAAAATACTAATTGGCTGTTGGATTAGTGTGAAACTTCTAACCTGTCTGTGCAGAGGATCTGGAGCTATCTCTGTGTGAAGATTACTCTGCACACACACAGATGTGTACTGTAATTGCCTATTATTGCATTCTACCTCAGCTATGCTTTATAATGCAAAGGACTGGAAGGAAGGTAGCACAGTGCTTCAAACTACACAAGGAATTTACATACAGAACTAACCTGCAGGGATATGCAGATAGTTACTTTTGCTGAGTAATACCTACTAGCAACTATTATAATCTTAGCAGTAGTTTTGCCTGTATAGAGACTTTTGATGGGGAAAGCTTAGTGGGAAGCTTTACTCCACACTACTGCTTTCTAGTTTTGTTAGCTTCAGATGCCCTAGATTCAAGCTGGAAATTCTGAAACTCAGCACTTCAGTGTGATTTAATTAATTTTTTTTTTAGTAAACATTGGTAGAATGCCATGGATAGGAAGTAAACTTGCTTTCTGCATTGGGTTTGCTTTCCTGGTACCTGTATGGTACAAATAACACAAAACCCAAACCAAACCTGTTGTCCACCCATCACTGTTTCTTTCTAGTATATGAGGAAGTAGCTTGTTCAGTGAAACAGGGGCAGCTAACTTCTGTCCTTAAGCCTTTGTGCCTGTGGAATGAAATAAGTATTGTGGCAGTCTAGATAGTAAGCTGTTATTGATGTCTCCCTTTAGCTTGTGATGTTTAACTCGTTACATCAGAACAGCAAGCACCAAATTTCTGAACCTGGATGGCTAATTTAAAACTCTGCTTTAAACAGAATCCTGCAAACTATAGCTTCCTCTAATATTTGTTTTAAATGGATCATTAGGCTTTTCAGCAGCATCCATACTGAAGCATTTCATGTGTCCCCAAAATGAGCAAGAAGGAAGGGATTATACCTCACTGGTGTTCTGAATTTCTCCAGTTTGTCGTAGACAAGGGCTTGTCTGTTAGTAATTAAATTACTGTGTTTGACCTCCAGGGCCCTTAATCATCTAACTGGTGTGGTTAAATCCTCTAAGAAGGGACTGTCTCTTGGAGTAGAAACTAGCAGAATATCATTGAGTACCACTCTGCTATTGTTACATGAATGCTTTTGTGCCTGCCTGCTTCACAGTAGGCTTACTTTATTCTTCCTTTCCAGTTTTCTTCTGACTTTCATGTTAGAGGCTTCTGCCACTGCTTAATACACGACAGTACAAGTAGAAGGAGGGTGGTACTGGCTATGCTCAAACAAGAAGCTCAGCTGAACTTAGTCTGCAGTTTTGCCCTGGTCTAGCTACAGCCCATCCAGGTTAAGAGGCTATCTTGGAGGTATTAATAAAGCAGCTTGTGTGAAGATTATGAAAAATGAACCATGCTTAAGAACTAAGTTGTTGTATTAGCTTAGTGAGCTTTTTAATCTGGACCACTGTATGGAAAAAAGGTGGTGAGTGAGCAGATTGGTGGTAATCTGTGTGTGCATGTGCAGGAATTAGGAAGATTGTACAGCTAAAGACAGCTACTAAGTAATATCAGCAACAATTAGAAGAGCATGTGATGCAGTGAAAAGAAAAGCAGAGATGTCTGACTGAAAGGCTGATGCAGTGAGCCTGCTACATAAGGAAGCTTTCCTGGAGCAGAGCTTTCCCTGTTCTTGGGCTGTGAAGCAATATATTTATCCTAGGGAGGTGACAGCATGTCAGCATAAATTTAAAACAAGCTCTAACTAGCCTCTAAATTAAAAGGAATTGGCTTCAGTGCTGTTCTTGAAGATGGGAAACAGTCAACAGAGAATTAATGCCAGGGCACGCTGCAGTGTAAGGAAATGGAGCGCTAAAGCATTGAAAGTAATATGGTGTAGTAACACTTCTTAGAGGGACTGATTCATACTGCTGTATTAGTAACTTTTTTTAATAGGCTCTGAAATAGCTATCTTGACATGAGATGCTGAGGCTGGATGAGGAGACGTAGTTGTGAATAAAGTGGAAAAGGTGGTATTTGAAGGGTGTTACAGGAAAGAGGAAAGCAAGCCGTGAGTCAGCTGGCTGGGGAGAGTATCTGGCTAACTGAAGTTGAAAGTTTTTAGGAAGAACTGTTTATTTAAACTCTTCCTGTGGCTTTGGAGGAAATATTGTTTTTTCAGACTAAAAAAAAAAAAAAAAAAAGCAAGCTGTGAGTTGGGATATGTTTCAGCCACTTGGTCCATGGAAGCCTGATGTAGCCTGTCACTCCTGAAAGTCCAAACCTCACTTTTCAAAGGAGTTGAAGAGAGAGGCTTGCTTTTTACATCAGTGAAGTTCTGCAGCAATGGAATGCTTCCCCTGCTTCCCTGTGCTGGCCTGATCCTGGCCTGGATCATGTGTTTCTAAGCCTATTCCTAACACAAGAACTTGCATTTGTGTAGCTGGGTGGTGAGCTGGTGCAGCTGGAAGGGTAACCTTTCTTTGGGATTACTTTCTGGCTGGGTCAGCCTCCTAGCTGGTTCGTTGCAATGCTCCAAGGCCTGTTGGTGGTGCCAGGGAATGGAGCAGGAACACCCAACTTTATGGCTTGTAGGACCTCTTTCTTATCTCAGTGGAAAGCTATCCTCCTTGCTGGGATACTTTCCTAGCCTTTTCAGAGGCTTGAATTGATTTGCAGGATGTGCAAGCCAAAGCTGATGTTGGATTAATGGCATGGGGGCAAGCAGGGTTGCTGGCTTTCTATATGGGGAGCTTGCTCTGCTGCCTTGTTTTACCTCATGAAAGTGCACACTTAGCTGTCTTATTTCAGAATTTTTTCCAAGGACTGGGCCACAAACTGAACGTAAATCTCTTATGATGAAAGATAGATGGCTTCTTCAAAATGTCATGTCCTTAAAATACATCTATACATGTGTAATTGTATATATGTATGTGTGCATGTAATCTAATGCACTTGTGTTAACAGTAAAACATTGAGTGCTTGTTCCCATCTAGGGTCAATTTCCAGGTGAAGATGTTAAAATACAGTTTAATCTGTTCATGCCAGTTATCTTAAAAGTGATTTTAGTGGAAAACATTTTTTCCTGGATGAGCCTATAGCCATTTTTGCTGGGATGCTTGAAAGTGCAGGCTTCCACACTTAATGCAGTGACATTGGTCATGCACAGGACATAGAGGGAGCTGCTCTTATCTAACAGCATGACAGGTTTAGGAGCTGGTGGTAAGGTGGGTCGGCTATTAAGGCAATGCCTCTTCTCTTGCAAACACAGGATGTTCTAGGAAAGGGGGGTAGGCAGGTACTGCAAAAAACTTGGCCAGGCAGAGGTGGAAGCTGATCCTTGAGCCTCTGCCCTTCAATGGAAGCTTTCCTGTGGGTTGCCATATGGGTCCCTGCTAAAGGGAGATCAGTACTGAAGAAGGATGGCACAGCTGTGCTGCAAAGGATCGTTCTGGTGTTGTCACATTGAGTTAGCTCAGGCACCCTTGTGCCTGGCTTTGAAGTCAGGCTTGCAGGTTTGAGAGTCCAAAACAAAACAAAATGAAGCCTGCGTGTTTCCAGATCCAGGATATGTATCAACAGAGCCTGAGTTTCTTTGTACTTCTAGTTACTCTTTTATGTTGTGTTTGAGTTCTGTAGCATAACATATGGGCAGCTGGTTATTGACAAAGATGGATTTGACACTTACCGCTGTCCATACTATTGTTCTGCCTAAAACTGTAGGCAAAGTCTGTTCTTACAGTACAAACCAAAGTGATTGTCAGCTTTTGACAGGAGTTAACTTCTAGCCCTCCCCCTCATCAAAGCTACTCTTTAAATTCTCTTCATGTGAGAATTTTTCTTCAAGTGAGTTTAAGTGGTTTATATGTTTGGCCTGAAACTTTTAAATTGGTCCAGTTACTGTGAAGTTGTATAGCCGCACCAATATTGCTGCAAAACCACTGTTAACTAAGCCTGTTAATCCTGGTATATTTACTGCAACTATACTTTGTATATGATCTTGCAGTTAATTTTTAGGTATAAGAACATTAGAAAGCTTATATCCAGTTCTTGATGCTGGAGAAAGCTGGCTGTTATGTTCTGGTTGCTCTATCCTGCTCTGAAACAGTGATAAATAATTTGAAAAGTTCTGGGAAACAAGCCTTCTGTAGCACTTTGTTACCATAAGGACCTAAAACCAAACTAGTTACGGTTGGAGAGCCTTCCATCTGGTGGAAGAGGGCTAACTTGAGAGATATGGAAAGGTTTCCTTAAGCTTTTTGTATTTAGTGTGCTTTTAAAAGCTAGAGAGAGAGGTTTGTCAGAGAATATGCATCTCAAAGTTTTTTTCCTCTAATGAGGATTAACTTCTCTTAAATTCCTTTAAGTGTAAATTCTCCATAGTGAGGTAGGCAAGTATGCATTTACAGTTCTTTAGCCGTTACCTGCAGTCTGTTCACCCCTGAAATACTGAAGGATTCATCTGAAGAAAACAAACTTCGCTTTCAGGTTTGAATTTTCTCTCCAGACACTTTGCCACCTTCATTAGAAAACTTGAGAGTAGCAAACTTGGATATTGGAATTAATGCCTGAAAAATGATGCCACGTTCCCCAATGTTTAGATGAATGGAATTAAGAATCTTAAAGACCTTTTTAACAAAGCTGGCATTGGTGAGTTGCAATACAAGCAAATGGGTTGCATAAGCAGCCTTGACATATCTCATGGTATTGCCACAGTGGCATGTTGTTGCTGCAATTTGTTCAAATGGATAACTTGCTGAACTGCATTGCTGTAATTGTGGCTCAACGTCTAGATTAACAGGCTCTGTTAAGTAGCTGTATGCTGTGTGGACATAACTGGACATACTGATTTAATTTGGGTATTGGACCGTGGAAGCCATACAGTGAAGGCATCAGATCCTTCATGAAATCTCTGTAGTTGGTAGTCTGTCAGAACACATGCTTTGTAATGTTTTTCTTTCTCCTGGAGTATTATGTGCTCCCAGTCATAATTTTTCATTTAAAAAAGCAGCACTAGTGAAAACATGGAATAGTAATATTTCTAGAACACCACATTTAAATATTCCAATATTTAAGATTAAATTGTAAAAAGCTTTTTGTTAACTTGAGGCTCCAGTTCCTAATGACGAATAGAAGACGGGAGATGAGAAAAATGTCTGAAACCTGCCATTGTACAAAATGGCAAATCCCAATTTGGGCTGTTCTGTAGTCAGCCATAAGTGCATAAGTCCATAAGTGCAGCCATGTTCTATGATACTACTTAACTGCTACTGGCTCTTGCCAGTACTGGCTCTTCATAGTTTAGTGTTGTAGCATCAGTTGCCATGTCAGAACCACCGGAGCAAGCTCATTACTAGTTTTTCTCCTAGGAGTGTTTGGTTCAGCATGTTGTGTGTAGGCACTGAGTGCCAGTGACCCTTTACGTAGATGTATGTTTATGCAGAGCTAGGTCTAATAAGATGTAAAATACTGTATGAAATACAGGAATAGTCTCGTTGAGGTGTTAACAAAGGTTTGTACAAAATGTCCAGAGAATAAAAACTTAGACATTCACATTTAATAACCCCCATTAAATGTTTTGAAATATGAAAGCACAGTTAATACCAAATGCCTCTGTCCTCTTCTGCTAAAGTGTGTGTTCTGAATGTTGTTTGTTGCTGTTTGGGTAAGTGTATAGAGATGAGCAAGACATTCAGACATGTGCTGGTTGCAGCTGCTAGTGATGGATGTCTGCATTGCTTTCCTGCATGGAAAACATGCTTTTCTGCCCCTCGGGAAGCTCTAGATGCAAGGTTTCCATTTGTTGTGGCCCTCTGGAACATACCACCTGCACAAAAGCTGTTACCTAAAGTTTATTCTGAGGAATTGGAAGTACCAGTTTCAACTCTAAACTTTACAAAATATGCTGCAAAGTCCTTTTTTTTTTTTTTTTTTTTTTACACAAGATACTGGTGACATCACTAATAAAATGGGTTATGGGCCCCTGAGAAGTCACAAGTGAAATGGGTACGGCTGCAAAAGTCGACTTACTGTAATTGGCCAACATCAGGAAGCAATAGTTGTTCTCCACCTCAAATTCAGTAGCCCAGTTCTTCGCTAAACACAGGCTTTGTCTTCTGTTTCCCAAGTGTGTGAACTTGCTCATCTCATTTACTAGCATTGAAATAATGATGACATAGCATGAGAAGAGTGTATTGTAAAAGCTGCTTTTCTTTAAAAAGATTTGTTGTTAAAAAAGTAGTGTGTGATGTCTGACCAGAACAAGAAATGCTGCTGACCTCTCTGAGACAAGTTCTGAACAGGAAATGCCTGCAGAACAGCTGGAGAGAGTTATCATGATGAAGCTGTGATATCTTACAGCAATCAAAGAGAACAAGGGATTTCCATGTAAAGAAGGCTCCCTAAAGTTGTACTGAAAGCTCTTGGCTTTTGCTTCAGATAGGTAACTTGCCTACCGCTGTGCCTCCCATCATACCACTGCCTGCTGCTGTGCTTTTGATGCTGGTCAGCATTCCTAGGCTGTTCTAGCCTGTTTTGGAAGAGTACAGGATCATGTGAACTTTACCAAAGCTTCACCAATATCCTGAACAATATTAGAGCCTTAGTAATTTGGGCATCCTTCGCTATTCTAAGCTATTCAGTCTCGGGTAAGTAAAAATAAATTGAGATGGTGGTAGTTGTTGGTAGACAACCTTGTGCTATTAAGTGTAGTGACTTGCCCTACCATAACTGGTTCCTATGGATGAAAGATCACAACATCCACAGGGATACCTCTCCTGCTGTGGAGTTCCTGAAAGGTGGACTCTGATTTTAGTGAAGAACTGAGATTGCTTTTAGCTACCTAATGCTCAGTGCTGTATAAAAAGCTCAAATAAGTTAAAAAAAGACCTTCCTGCTTTCACAGACAGGCTTGCTGGAATTTGAATATGAGGGGATAGCATGATTCCCTTCACTTCTACCTATTTCTCTTTGCAAGAGGAGGAAGGTGTTTTGCTGTATTTGTAGTTAACAAGAATCTCGGTCTGTACTGGAAGAAACACATAACTTTTTCCTGCAGTAGGAGCTGGTTCTGTGTTTGAATGGCAAAGCAGAGATGATAGAGGTGCAGTATTCTTACATGTGGACTCTTCCAGCTAGGACTGAGACTTCCTGGCTTTTATTGAAGCCTTAATCTGTGGCCAGCTGTGACTTCGTGTCTGCTTTGCTAGTTGTTTTAATGAGGCTTTTCACTTTCTGTCAACTTGAAGCATTGAGTCAAATTTGTCTGCCAGAAGCTTTGTGTGAAGGCAGGTCAGGTCTGCCTCCAGTGGGACCTGGGATATTTAGGCTGTCCATGAGTTTGAAGACATTCCCTGTTAAAAATGTAGTGACCTGTGAGTTGCACAAAGGAGGAACAGCTAAAAGGCATGCTCCTTTTACTGAGCCGTGTGCTGCAGAGGGGCTCTCAAGTAGCACTCCTATTTTCCTCTGCCAGTCTGCGAGAGAATTCTGTGGATTTAAGATCAGAAACTTTGCCTTGTCTTATTTTTCTCAGGGTTGTCTTTCTCTTGTCTCCGGATGCTAGTCACCTGACCCAGATAGTCTTCCTTTCCCTTTTAGCTCTTTATTTCTACATGACCTGGAAGAATACGTTTAACTCAAATTAGTTTAAACTAACTACCTGAAATGAAAATGTCCAAGTAACAGGGCACTTCGGGGTTTAAATTTTAGCGTTCTCGTTGGCATAATCTAGATGCTGTTGAACTTCTCAGATCAGACTTTGAAAATAACATGAAAGATAACAAAAATCCCATCTGACTTTCTAAATGAAGCTGGATCACGTTGAGTAGCTCATAGATCGTTGCATCAGCTTTGATACATATTCATACACAGAATTAAACTGAGGATGTTTTACAGCCTTTAAATTACTTTTGCCAACTTTATCAAGCCTGCGTTTCTAAAGATCGGAGATGCTTTCTGCAAGAGCATTCTCTGGTCTACCTAGTCTGAAACAGCCCATGTTGTGAAGTGGTTCCTTGTATGAGAGTGAGGGAAAGATGGTGTAAAGTCTATCTAAAATGCTGTATTTAAAAACTAATACCCAAGCTTATTTCCATGGCTCTTTCTGTTATGTTTTGTGAAACTGGGAACAGTTTGGAAAGGATTTTTGCAATGAAACAATTTTTCCTATGAGGGGAGAAATGAGACTTGTTCCTTCCAGATGCATTCTGTGTATTTGCAGACTACTGCTATGGAATGTTTTTAAAATACTAGTATTATGGAGCTATATTGGAAGGAATTTGGTCTCTGTCCAAGGTGTGTGTCCTGGGTTCAGGAGTAGCAGTTATTTTTCTTCTTCTTAGTAGCTGGTGCAGTGCTGTGTTGTTGACTTTCAGCCTGGGAACAGCGCTGATAACACCGATGTTTTCAGTTGCTGCTCAGTAATGTTTACTCTGACCAAGGACTTCCTCAGTCTCATGCTCTGCCAGGGAGGAGGGGAAGCTGGGAGGAAGCAGAGACAGGATTGAGAACTGACTGAATGGCAGATCTCAGAGGGCTGTGATCAGTGCCACAGATGGAAACCTGTGACTACTGGTGTCTGCCAAGGGTCAGTACTGGGCCCAGTGCTCATCAGTGAATTGGATGAAGGGACAGAGTGCCTCCTGAGCAAGTTTGCTGATCATACAAAACTGGGAGACGTGTCTGATCCCCCACAGTGCTGTGCTGTCATTCAGAAGGATCTAGACAGGCTGGAAGGATGGGCAGAGAGGAACCTTTTGAAATTCAGCAAAGGCAAGTGTAGGGTTCTGCACTTGGGGAGGAATAACCCCAGGCACCAGCACAGGGTGGGGGATGACCTGCTGGAAATAACTCTGTGGAGAGGGACCTGGGGGTCCTGGTGGACAACTTGTCCATTAGTCAACATGGTGCCTTTGTGGCCAAGAAGGCTGATAGTATCATGGGCTGCATTAGGAAGAGCTAAAATGGTTGCTAGGTCACTTTCAGCTTTTAGGAAAATGAAGAGCTTGTTTCATTTTCTGACTATTAGTAAATGAAATTTGGAAGAAATACTTTTTTTTTTTTTTTAACTTTGTGTTTTGGGGCAGTAGACGGATTATTTTTTTTTTAATGTGGCTAAAAATTAATATGGCAGGGCAATTAAAAGTTTGTCAGATCTGTCATTAATAGCACTGGTTTAAAAGTTACTATACAAGTCCTCTTCTGCCATGAATTTCATAGTTAAAAGGTTTCCTTTACTTTGAGGCCAGAAAACTTTTTACATCAGAATAGAAGCTATCATAAAAAGGGAAGATTCCAGGAAGCCTAATTGAAAGACAAAATTGTAATAAAATCATAAGTTCTAGCTTTAAAATAATAAAATTGGAAAGAAGAATGTCGGTAGTGGAAAGCTACGAACATACATATAGGTGAATTGAAGTGTGGTGGGAAAGCAAAGTACTTTGCAAGATGAGTATTTGCAATACGTTGTGCATGTATACTTCATGTGTGTGTATATAGATTTTCATGTCTTCCTTTCCTGCTTTTTACATACAGCTGGATATTCTTATTCGTCAGTTGGTCAATGATTAAAGAGTTTAAAATGATTCTGCAAGTACAGTATTTGACAGAAAAAGAGGTAAATAAATGATATTTACATATTTTGGCAGGAGTGTAAGCACAATCTCATACAGTGTTCCTGTAAATTTGTAGGCAGCAAAATGTTCCTATTAATGCCACCGTAGATCACAAAGACCAGTTTCAAAAACATTGCTTGCTGCCTTTTTGGATTTCAAAAATGCCTACGTGTCTGCCTGCCCTGACAGAGCTGATGAAAGGAAAAAATTGCCTTGTGATGACTTAAGAAAACAAGTTTATTTTCTGAACTCTCTCTTTAATATTTACTTTTGGGGAGGTGGAAAAAGAAAAAAAAAAGTATTTCCTTACAGATCTGTATTTTTAACGGCTTAAGAGTGAACATCCTTTTTATACATGAAGTAAATCAACTTCATGGCTTCAGGACTCTGAATCAACTATGTTTAACCCAGCAGTAGGCTTAATGCTGTTGCAATCCAACTTGACAGTCTGTAAATATTTACCATTCAAACCACCCTGTATTGTTTCTTTGTGCTGTCAATTCTGTGGAGCTAATTTTACGCTGAGTGAGATACTAATGTGGACAGCAACATTTCTGGGCATGTGCTGCACTCCAGTGCCTGCTGTCTCAGCGCATACCTGTCGTGAGCTTCAGAAACCTTTGCGCTGGGGAAGACGAGAAGACCATTTGTGCCATGGAGTTCAGTAGCTCCACAGAGTTAGGTAGTAGTGTTTGTCATCAATCATACTTCAGAGATGAAAACCTGACCCCACTGAAGTCAACAGTAAGATTTCCACCACCTTATATGGGATTAGAATTTCCCTATATCTTCAGTAATAGTGTTGTGAAGCTGTAGTTCTCATTGTGAGTGCTGTCCTGTGATGTGAACTTTAAAAAAAATCCTGTCATTTGAGAGCAGAATATAATCCTCTTATTTAGACTATAAATTAGAATAGCAATTTTAATTTTTAAAAGCTAGGCATGTCTAAATTTATTCTTCTGTTGGGGTTGATGCTAAATTGAAGATTTGAATGTGTTAAGGTAAGACCTTTAAAATAGAATTAAATAATTTGACAGTAGTGTTTTTGTTGACATACTAATTTGTTTTAAAAATATCAACCTTGATCTCAAGTTACTAAAACTTAGCAACATGTTTATAAAAACTGGACCTAGGTTGTTTTAAACTTTTATTTATCCTTCTAAATTATTGGAAACAGGTTTTTAAGGATACTGAGGCATCTAATGGTTTAGGTGGGCTTCAATAAGAATATGAAAAATGCCACAGTGAACAACTCATGTTACCAGGCTCTTTTTTTGCCTGTTTTATAAATAACTAGGCCCTTGTGAACGCATGTAACGTTTCTGAATGTCTTTACAGTAAGTAAGCTGTCAAGTTCTGGCTCTGTGCTTCAGAAAATGGGTGGGAGAATTAATGCATTGAAGAAATAAAAATAGCTCTGTGAAGCCGATGACAGTAAGCTGTGTGATTCGGTTGATACACTGGAGGGAAGGAATGCCATCCAGGGGGACCTTGACAAGCTTGTGAGGTAGGCTGATGCCAGCCTTAAGAAGTTCAATCAAACCAAGTGCAAGGTCCTACACCTGGGTCGGAGCAATCCCAGGCACAGCTACAAGTTGGGCAGAGAAGAGATTCAGAGCAGCCCTGCGGAGAAGGACTTGGGGGTGTTGGTTGATGAGAAAATGAACATGA
>JANHGB010049517.1:0-13589 GCA_026283785.1 Coracopsis vasa
CGAAAATAGAAAACATAAGTCAGAATCAGATAATACTGGCAATCGTCATGCGGGACGAGCTGGACCCCATCAAGCTAATAGAAGGAAGGTTTCGAAAACTTTCACCTGGTTACTGTTGCTTAGGAAACCAGAAGTTCAATATTTAGCAGATATTAATCACAGAGGTACCACATTAACTAGTGAAGAGCAAGGTGTCCTTACATGATATTTTGAACAAAATAAACACTTGGATTATTGGCTAAGTATAATCATTTGGGATATTACTGCCAGTCAATTGAAATTTCAGGAATAACACAGTAGTTAGTGCTATTATACTACCCCAGTAATACTGTAAGAGATGATACAGATATCTTACTGATTTCAGTGTTTGTTAGTGAAAATAATGGCACTTGAGATATATTTCTGTTGTGGGTTAACCCCAGTAGAGAGCTAAGCACAAAAGAGCTGCTTGCTCATGCCCCCACAGTAGGATCATGAAGAGAAGCAGGTGAGTGAAAGTGAGAAAAGTTACAGGTTGAGATAAATATAATTTAATAGTTAAAGCAAAAGCTGCACACTCAAGCAAAGCAAAATAAGGAATTAATTCACTACTTCCCATCATCAGGCAGGTGTTTAATAGTTTTCCAAGACAGCAGAGTTCCATTATGCACATGGTTTCTTGGGAAGACAAACACCATTACTCTGAATGTTCCCCCTTCTTTCTTCTTTCCCTGTCTTTATAGCTGAGCATGACTCCATATGGTGTGGGATACCTCGAGGCTCATTTGGGGTCAGCTATCCCAGTTGTGTCCTCTCCAAACTCCTTGTGCACCCATAGCCTACTTGCTGGTGGGCTGGTGTGAGGAGCAGAAAAGACTTGGCTCTGTGTAAGCATTGCCCAGCATTAGCTAAAACATCCCTGTATTATCAGCAGTTTTCAGCACAAATCTAAAATATAACCCCATGTGAGCAAATAGGAAGAAAATTAACTTTATCCCAGACAAAACTAGTACAATTTGGCAGAGAAAACCATTTTTCCATTTCTGTGTTTGTGATAATTTATTGTGTTAAAGGTCCAAACCATAAGTTGATACAGATCAGCTTTGTAGTTTTAGATGAATCATAGTCTCATCTCTCAGGAGTCTAAATCAATTATTTTCAATCAGAAGCTTTGTCCATTTTCTAAATGTATTCCTCTTTTGTCTGAATGTGTAGAATACCTATGGTAATAAACAGATCTGAAGATGTTCACTATTATGACATCCTCTGACTTACTTAAAAATATAAATGCAGAGAAAGGATACATAACAGTTAAAAGTTTTACTAGTAAATGAATTACAATTTATTAAAAAATGGTTCAGTGCAAAAAAGAAGTACTTAAACTCATTATAGAAATAAGTTTGTAAACAGAAGTGTGGGTTCATTTAGTAGATTATCTGTAGACTAAGTGAAAATACATGGTGTCAATACAAGGAGCTTTTTTCCAGTTATATACAGCAAGCTGTCACTGGGAGTGGTTTCATGTGTTCGCTGAGCCACAAGGAGTGGTTTTCAGTGTATTATTTCTGCAAAGTCATATGTAATTCCTTTCTAAAGCCAGTTCCAGTGCTCTTTTCCTACAACTTCACTAGGATTATTTATATAAGTAGTATTTTCTTTGTTTGCATATTTGAGTGATTTCAGTGAATGTAAGACAATTATACATTTGGTTGATGGCATACACTTCATGTCAGATCTGTTCCTAGCTCCTGCTAGAAGCTGTAATAAAAAGAAGGCACAACCTGATCCAGCAATATTTTACCCAGAGAAGTTGTGGATGCTACCTCCCTGGAAGTGTTTAAGGCCAGGTTGGATGGGGCTTTGAGAAACCTGGTTTAGTGGAAGGTGCCCCTGCCCATGTTGGGGGGTTGGGATTGGATGATCTTTGAGGTCCCATCCAACCCAAACCATTCTATGATTATATTATGGTAGAGTCCTGCCATATATAGGTAAAGTTATTATTCAGATTGCTTTAGAAGTATCAGATTAGTCCATAAATCTTAACAATTAACTTAGCTTGAAAATGTACACAAATCAGCTATGAAGCTATTAAATTCCAAAATAGCTTTTTCAAATTCTATGCAGATCACTGGGGACCATGCTCACAAGTGTTGTGGTCTGATAATTCCTGAGATTCTAAGCACTGTTTTCAGTGGGGTGTCTCCTTATCATATAGGTAAACAGCTCTGCAGACAAACTAGAAAAGTATTTTCCTTTTACAATTCTCAGTTGAGTAGCCAAGAAACTTTACTAGAATAATGCTTTCTCAAAACTACTACAACATTCATTCTTCATTGTCCACTGAGGGTGACTTAGTGTTCTGTCTTTTCTCACTCAGGTTAAGGCTGCTTGGTTTGCCTTGTTGTCCATATCCTATCTACTTATTAGATCACAAACTCCTTGTTCTCTGAATTTTACTACTTATTCTCTGCATTTTAATTCTGGAAGAATTTGGGTTGGAAGAGATCTTAAAAATCATCTAATTACATGTCTTCATTCCTCTGGTTTGCTTCGGTTTTTTTTAATCCTCTCTCCCTTTTTATTTTCACACAGACATAAACACCAGTAGAAACCTGGGTGGTCAGCTGGTCTGTTTTCATAAATATATCCAGAAAAAAAAGTTTTTTTCAGGTGTGTCACCTATTAGTAAAAAGAAACTCAAACAACCCAAACATCTATTTCCAAAAGAATAATGTATTATCTTATATTTGTTTCCATTAGACCATAACAGATGAAATTTTCTAAAACAGTGTGGTGTATAGCAGATACTCAGCAGATGGGAAATTGCAAATAAATAGTTAAAGTCTGGCAAAGTTGAAAATAGATACTTCTAACAAAAAACATCAAGCAACCAAAATTCTTAAACAACTATCTTTATATTAATACGTAAATTTATATAATTTGGGGATCAAATGCATGTTTTTCTTCATAAAAGTTTTTGTGATTCCTTAAGGGAAAAAGAAAACCAAGTATATTAATTAACATGGTTGTTATATGAGACATTTATGCTGCTTGACAAGGCATAATTTACTGACTAAAACTGTAAAATAGAAAACAAGGGCCGATGTCTGGTTTGAGCAACATTATCTGCTGTTCCATCTTGTCTGAAAATAAGGGTGATATTTTTCTTACTGACAATGGGGAGGCAGCTACATTTCTTAATTTAAAATGCCTTGTTACTTGGTGGTTTCATTTCTCTGCAGGCTACAAGGGGTTGAAGGAAGTTAAAGAGAAATTAAAGGCTCATTTTCACTGGGGAATTAATGTGCTGTAAGGTGGACTCTGAATGTACAATGTCCCATGAGTTCTGTTTCTCACTTCCCAGATGGAGGATCTAACAGGTGCCTATTACAGAAATCCTTAAAGCACTCACAATATTGTAGGTATCTCTGGGATCTGATAGGATGCTGATGGCATCAAAAGGCTGCACATGTGTCCCAATGAGGTGATTAAATATCTTACAGTAAGAATATCATGGCACTTGTGAAGAAAGACCTCACTCACTTCTTCTAACAGATATCATCCTAAGTAATGTGTCTATGATATCTGGATGGAAAGTAAATATACTCAAGAAACATCTGAGTTTCCCTCTAAAAGCACCATGAGAAACACTCCAAAGTTGACCCATAGTGATACTGTAGGTTGAAATGGCTAGCAGTTATCCCAGACTTAGAACTGTCCTGCAACATCTATATACTGCTTCCTACAGAACAAACTTGAATTTTCTGAGAAATATATGGCAAAATAGGGTTTTGATTCAGAACATTAAAGTAACCCTCTTTTTGTTAAATACAAATCTGTGTAATGCCAAATTACAGGCAACAAACTTTTGCTATACTCACAATGTTTTTCATAACTAATTCACCTTTTCTGATTAGCCAGTAGCTATTTCATAGCTATCTACCTGTGACAACAGCTGACCTGTACTGTGATCTTAGCTATAGAAATACTATTTTGGTTGAATGGTACTCCTATAAAAGCATTTGAATACTACAGAAATTCTCTCAGTGCAATTAATAGATAAGACCTGTACCACTTATCCTTCAGGCTGAATGCTAAAAATTTCACATAAGCTACATAATATCCTTTTGGATAGAGAAAGATGCAGTAAACTTTCCTTCTTCCTCTGACTTTTCTTCATGTTTACTGAAGAAGCCCTCTAATGAACATCTTTGAGGATACTGTTTTACCCTTTTTCACCCATACTCTGGTTTATGGCCTCTGGGTAACTTGCTACAGTGTTTGATTACTACCATTATTCAGATTTGTACCTAATATCAAATTGGAATTTCCCTTGCTGCAATACATGTCTGCTGGCCTGTCATTTACCTCCAAGAAGAGTCTGGCTTGGTCTTCTTCATATCTGTACAGGAGGCAGTTGTAGGTAGCAGTAAGATCCCCTCTTCCCCTTCATTTCTTTAGACTGAAAAAATCCATTTCCTTTCTACATGCCATTCAAAGAGACCAACAGCTCCCCATTCAAGTAATTTTCTTTAGCCAAATACTATTCCATATTTTATTTCTATACTGCTGAGTATAAGATCAACTTCTTATATTATGCAATGGTAAGCGGAATGGTATGATGTTATGTTTGCTCAGTGTTGTGACGTTTGTAAACATTTCCACTCTTCAGAACACAGTTCCTTGTGCATTGTGTATGGAAAAGACTCATAGCAGTTCAATTAGACTGGTGCCTTAAAAGGCATGCAAGATGATACGATAATATTAGGTAGTCATGATAAGGAAGAATATGAGTACCTTTATAATAAATATTAAGTGCACTTTTTTTCTCCTCCCTTGATTCCCCACACAATACTCAGTATTTTCGCAAAATGGTGGCTCATGTTTGCTTTCTCTGGCAGCAACACTGATGCACAGAAAGTAAAAACAGGGATGATACAATTAGAGACTTGGCATCCAAGACTTCACCATTGGTATTTTAAGTGGTATTTTAAGCAGTATTTTAAGCTCAGAGGAGGAGACAATACCTCCTTTACACTAGTATCTCTCACTTGTTTTCCTTGCCAACTGTGTACTTTAAGCTCCCGGGTCCATATCAGAAACAGCACTGCAGAATATTTCCTATTCCAGTAGTCCTACTATTAATGATTATCTGTAATACTGTCTTCTTTTTTCCACAGAGGTAGAGAGAACAATAGTTGTTCTTAGTACCTGTCATGGTTTAATCCTAGCTGAC
Organism: Coracopsis vasa; assembly: GCA_026283785.1. Taxonomy (NCBI): domain Eukaryota; kingdom Metazoa; phylum Chordata; class Aves; order Psittaciformes; family Psittacidae; genus Coracopsis; species Coracopsis vasa. Next base: position 5,216 of record JANHGB010049517.1, read on the forward strand.
AGCTCAGTACCATGCAGCCACTTGTTCATTCTCCTTCCTCTTTGCCTCCCTTCCACAGTGGGAATGGGGAGGAGAACCAGGAGAAGGCAAAACCCATAGGCTGAGATAAGAACAGTTAAATAATTGGAAAAAATAGTAATAATAATAATAATAATTAAGAACAATAATAATAATACTAGTAATAAGCAATAGTAATGGAAAGGGAAAAGGAAAAAGGCAGAGGGAAATAAAGCTCAAGAAACCCAAGTGATGCACAATACAATTGCTCACCACCTGCTGACTGATGCCAGGCCTATTCTCAAGCAGCAATTGGTCCTTTCCAGGTAACTCCCCCCAGTTCATATACTGGGCATGACGTGCTGTGGTATGGAACACCCTTTTGGCTAATTTGCATCAGGTGTCCCATCTCTGCTTCCTCCTGGCTTCCTGTGCTCCTCCTTACTGGCCAAGCATGAGAGACTGAAATGTCCTTGATCAGGGTAAGCACTACTGAGCACAAACTAAAACATTGGTGTGTTATCAACATTGTTCTCAAACTGAAGCCAAAACACAGCATTGCACCAGCTATTAGGAACAAAATTAACTCTATCCCAGCTCAAAACAGAACAGTACCTATTACAGAACTAGCAGGAGTATCTCAACCGTTGAAACTGAGATTTTCTCATTTCTCATTCTTTTTTTCATGAGAATTACTTCTATGTAAGGCACATGCCTCCTGTACCATTTCAGATAGGTTCAGCATGATTTGAATAAGAGCAAAGCTACAGCACGGAATTTAGAAATGCTTGCATAAGACAAATGTTAAATGCACTCCAGCACAAGGGAGGAAAAAAAAAAAAGAAGAAACTAAAAAATGAGAAGGAATTAAGGCTGTAATATTTTATTGCAGTTCACTGAAAACAGTTTCAGTGCTTAAATATATTTCTGTCTCAAGATTAATTACATGACAATTACACTAATCTAGTCCGCTCTTTATTGTGAGTCCATGGATGTTTAACAGACAATTTACATGTTTGTGCAAAAGTACATCATTAGAGTGTAAAAGTTTAAGTTTTCTCTTTCTCATGCAGCAAAAAATTGATAATTGTTGATAAAATTTTGACAAGAGTTAATGAAATTTGTATGAGTTTCTAATTCAAAGTATATTAATGTGTCACAGTGGAAGTGCTCTTTAAATATTAAAATCTTGAAAATGCATTCAAAAGCGTATGGTACATGTAAAAATAATTTTATCATCCAAAGTTAACGAGGAGGTTGTGTACTATGGCACTCTAACTGTAATGTGTACGGTACTTTTCAGCCCTATAAGAGATTTGGACCCAATCTGCAATCATAGGAGACAATTCCCACTAAGGCGTGGTTTCTGAAGGGGAAGTCATGGGGAACAGCAGCAGCGGAAACAGAACAGCAGTGTGATAATACTGGACCACTGTTGCAATGGTTTCCTGAAAGCTTGCAGAACTTGCATCTTTTTCTTTTTTGGGTTGTCAAATCCAGTTATTCTCCTGACAGCCAAATGAGAAAAACAGTGAGCACATGGAACAAGTAAGGGAATGGTCTTTTAATTTATTAATGGGAAATGCTGAATTATTTTTGAAGAGTACTAAAAGTTACTATTAATAGAAAGTAATAACAATTTTTGAAGATTCAGTAAGAACGGAACAGAAGACATTATTAATCTTTGTCCTCACAAGTGTCATAATCAAGTTTGTTTATTCTTATTCACACATATTTCAAACTGTTTAGGTGCTTCTGCATTGTTCTATAAAGGGTATTCCTCATCAGAAGGAGTTTGTAAATGAACTCTATATGGGATTAAAACTGGTTTGCATATAGTTCAGCATGCTTATTTACAAATGTAAGGTCTCTGTTGAAGATATTTTTATAGTGATACAGAGGAACAGAAGAGGACAAAGTTGCCAAGTCAATGGGTGGGCTATGAAGCTATGAGTATGTTTGGGCACATTCCATTCTGATGATTTTAACTAGGAAAAAAGTGGAAGGCTCCTTTCTCACAGTGTTTTGAGGAGTATGGAGACAGGTTCTATCTGAGCAGAAAATATATTCCAGGCATACAGCCAAGACAGAGAATGGCAGAAGAGACAACCAGGGGGAAAATGAAAAGAAGAGAGACTGTCAGAGGGCACAGTCCAAGAGAGTGGAATTTAATTAGTAGCAAGCTATTATGTAAACATTTAGATGGAACTGGTGAATATTCAAAATTAAGTTTCTCATCAAAAAGTGAATAGGATGTGACAGTTAGGCTACCAACAGCTGCTTAATGGGCAGCTAGAGATAAGAAAAAAGCATCTAGATAGAGCAGATAAGCATTAAAATGGAAGTTATAAAACAATAACTGATACAGGAAATATAATTGCTTTCTTAATATTTTTTTACTGCCTTTCTGCTGGGAGCTGTTTTCCTGTGTGGAAAGAGATAGGGAAACTAGCACTCTCAAAAATGTTCTCTATAAAGGATAAATTTAAAATCTGTGCAGAAGAGACACTACAAAACTTGTGACCGGATGCAGAAAAGCAGGAGTCCATTCCGATTTAGCAATCCTAATAAGCACACAGTTGAAGTAAAATAGGTATATAACTGCTTTGAACAACTGGGGTGTTTGTATAAATTTAGAATTTTTCAAGACCTTTGGCTTTCAAGCACTTGGGGCATGGATTCATTGTAGCCTCCTACACATGGCAGCCTGCTGCTTTATTGCTATAGTAAACACTTCTACCGAACATCTCATTAAGAAATTCTTCACCTAAACTGCAGTTCAATCTTAAATTTTCTAAAAGATACTTTGTATGAATTAGCAGTAGTAACAATACAGATGTACATAAACAATGAATGTGCAGTGCCAATATTTGATCTTGCAGCATATTGATTTATTTATGGGGGAGAATGAGAAAAATCTCCCTGTCTTCTCTCAAATTCTCTCTTCAGCGACCCTAATTGTTCCACAGTTTCATAGCAAGAGAATTCATTATCCCCCTCCTGCTTATATTTCTCCTGGCTTATATTATAATTTTCTAAATATATCATGTCATGTTATTTATCTTGGTGCCCAGATGCAGAATGTTTGCCTAGTCTATTAACTCTGGAATTCTTGCAAATAAATCAGTGTTTCAAAAGTGAATGCAGCAAAGCCAGTGTTAACTGAAACACCAAACATTTTTCAATTATACAGTCTCTCAATAACATTGCTGTGCAGAACAAAGCAGAGAATTTGATTTCCAGTATTAAAAGAGTAGATTATTGTTTCTCCACAGATGGCCTTCCTCAAATCTAGAAGGAGAAAAAATCTATTAGAACAATCAAGATTTGAATAGACAAAGAAAATATCTAAGATCTAAAAATATTGCAGGTTCTATGACTAATGTTGCTTCTGTTTCATAGTTAAAGGTTCTTCACAAACTATGAATAAACTCAACAATATAAAAATACCTTCACATTAAAGTAAATGACCCTAAATAATGATGCAATTCCACACTGTTTCTGAGGGATACATGTGTAAGTATTAAAATGACAGAACCTCAAAAGCTCAGAATAGTTGAGGTTGGCAGGGACTTCTAGAGACCATCTCAGTGTATCCCCAGGCTCAAAGCAGTGTCCAACAGAGAAAGTTCCACAGCACAATTGTCCAGTCAGGTTTTGAGTACCTCTAAGAAAGAGAAGTCCACAACCCCCCCTGGTAATCTGTTCGTGTTTGAAAAATCTCACAGTAAAAACACATAGCACCTCACAAAGAAAAAGAGTCTTTTTGTGTTCAGATACAAATTCCTATACTTCAGTTTGTGCTCATTGTTTCTTGTCCTATCAGTGGGCACCTCGGAGAAGAGTCTGTCCCCATCTCCTTCCTGGCCCACATCATTTATACAGATTGTCGAGACCTTTTCTTATCTAGGCTGAACAGTCTCAGCTCACTCAGCCTCACCTTGTACGGAAGCTGCTCCTCCCATTCTCACCCTTATGGGCCTTTGTTGAGCTTGCTCCAGCATGTCTGTGCCTTCCCACTTACTGAGGAGCCCAGCACTGGGCACAGCACCCCAAATATGCCTCAGCAGCGATGAGCAGAGGGATCATCTCTGCTGACCTACAGGCAACACTGCTGACTGCATTCCACCAGGACTCAGAGGTCCTTCTTTGCCAAGCTGCTTTCCAGTCAGTCAGCCCCTAACCTGTACGGCTGCATGGGTGACTCCTTCCCACAATCAGAACTGGGCATTTCCCTTTGCTGAACTTTATGAAATTCCTCTCTTTCCATTCCTTCAGCATGTCCAGGTCCCTCTGAATGGCAACAAGATCTTTTGAATCAGCCACACTTCCTACTTTCCATTTTGTATCATCTGTGAATTTGGTGAAAGTGTACCCTATCTAATCATTCAGCTCTTTAATGAAGATGTTAAACAGCATTGGCCCTCGTACACCATGAGTGACATGAGTACACCATGAATGTTAGGGTACACCGTGGTGTACCCCAACAGTATTGGCCCTGGGGTACACCATGAGTGACGGGCCTCCAGCTGCACTTCATGTTGATCACAATCCTTTGAGCCTGGCAATTCAGCTAGTTTTCAATCCACCTCACTGTCAACTTATCCAGTCCATTCACAAATACTTGCTTTTTATATTATTTGTAAGTAAGTGAAACAAGAGGAACTGAAGTAATGAGGAATTTATGCATCCTTTGATTTGTACCTTATATCAATTATGCACATTATAAAAATTTTATTCTACTGCCCAATATGCTTGCCATTTCCTAGCCCACCCCTTCCCTTGTAATATTTGGAGAACAATGATGGTTTCAGCTACCCTGCCCACCAGTTTTACAGCCAGCTTTGCTCAGCTCAGACAGGGAATATGGCTTTCTGCGTTTTACAGGTTCTTTAATTTTTTGCTCTATAATTAATCAGTAGGGGAGTTCTTTTGCTACTTTAAATCAAGAGGTATAAAGACTGTTTGTGGGATATATTATGAATCATATGTGCCAAAATATGTAACATGGGGAAGAGTTATAGCTTAAATTACCCTGGTTTCAAGACTGTAATTTAGTAATTTCTGACATAAATTCATCAGGCATTCAGCATTCTGAATAAATAATGAAGCATCTTAGCTTTAAAATGCACTCATCTTCCTAAAACAAACTTTCCACTACCAGGAAGAACAACCACACTATTTTCTCTGTTCCTTAGATAATCAGGTATTGTTCTTTCAGAAAGAAAATTGTCTGCATAATCACTCAACTCAGTAAAACCAAAACCATACCCTATCCTGGATCCTTTCACTGTTTACACTCATCATCTCATCCTACTTTACACTTTTTTTTTTTCTTTTTCTTCCTCTCCTTATTCCTTGACAATTATTCAACTTCTTAAAGTTGGATAGGGAATGAAATTACAGAAGGATACAAAAGAGGAGCAGATATTAATTTTTAGCTCCAAGTAACTGATGAGGTTAAAAGTAATTTCTGCTATGCAAATAGTGAAGTTTAGTAAAATAGGAGCATGTTCATAAAGGATGAAATACCACCAAACATCGCAGAAGATTTAATTTTTAATTTTATATTTGAGACCACTATTGTAGAATTATGTGTAGAGAAGAAGCTGCAACAGGAATTGAAAAAGATTGTGAAAATGAGCTGTTAAAAATGTCAGTGTATTCTTAAGACCATGAAAGACAGACTATTGAAGAGCTTTTTGGAAAGCTATTGTGTTCAAACTTGTGGCTAAGTAGTTAAAATGATCCATTAAATTGGCAGTTAGAATGCATTGCTAATACTAGAAAAAAAAATTCTTGTCAGAAAAACCAAGAAAAATAGCATATACTAAGTCAATGAAACAAGGAAATAGTTGCAATAATGTTGTGGCTTTACTATGTGGTATTTTTATTTTACTTTTTATTTTTATTTTTTTACTCATGGCTCTGTTAAATTATAGCTGTAATTGAAAAAGATTTTTAAAAGTGTCTGCAAAACATTTTTTGTGTATGACGTTCCTTTCTGGTTTTAAATGCAGACCAAATAAACAAGTAAGCACTTAGAGGAAGACAGAGTTATATTTTTCAGTAGGAGCTATATGAAACATTTTTGTTGGACTTGGTTTGGAATAGAAAGTTAAGTGCCTTATGGTTACGTATTTGTTTGTAATTTTACTGAGATGCTACAAATATGCCATTGTGTTTACAGTAATTGTAAATTATATCCGCAATATCATTTCAGCATGATTCAGGTTTGCATGTGTGTGTGTGCGTGTATTTGCATTTCTTTGGAAGTTTTGTTCCCAAGACATAGATAATAAATGGAGCATTTGTTATCATAATTTGAAGCAATACAACAAAATAAATGAGGTGCTGGTTACTCTAAAATATTTGGTCTTCAATTAATCATGACCAGTATAGGGTGAGAGTCTCATTATTTATGTTGATGTCTCCACAAGAAAACCAAGAGAAGTATAACAGTAGGATTAGAAGGCATCGATTATTTTTGTGGTAAATGCTGTGTTAAACAAAATATCATTTGTAGGCTAAGACATTTATGATTAAGTACAGATTTAAAAGAGAATTGACCTATCAGTGCAGTCTTACTGAAATCACATATAGGTAAGAATTTGTAACTCTCTTTGTAGAACAGACTATCTATGTAAAAGTGCAAGTGCAGTATGGATTGGAGTATCTAATCAACCTTAAAAACACCACAGCAATGTCCGGCTTCACCAGAATGCTATGAATTTGACTGGTCATTAACTTCTGCAAGTGTGACAACATTAAATTTTTATCAGACTAATAAGCAAGCAGATAAAAAAAAAAAATAAATTAAAAACCCCAAACCATAATCAAATAAACCTTAAATCACTAGCTTTCTCCTGACATGTATTTCCCTCTCCATATATTACTTCTCTTTGTTTGCTATGAATACATTTTTCCCCTTTCAAAAAATATTCTGTTTATCAGAAACCAAAGTTTTATTGAGATGGGAATAGAGAGCAGAGAAAACTTTATATTCTGCTGTTGTAACTGAAAATTTCATAATATAGACCCCTCACAGATTTTTATGCCAAATCTCTTGCTTTTATTCTGTATAAGCAACGGCAATTTAGAAATCTGCCTTCATGATTCAAACACATTTCCAAGGTTTAATAAAAGGACAAAAAATTGAGCTCCAAATCTTGCTTTGATCAAAGTGAAACCTGAATTTCAAAAAGTATTTGAGTCTAGAAACCCCTTCTTATTTGAGAATATTTTTCTTAAGATCATATATATATGAGATAAGATTTCACACATATTTGAGAATTTCCATGTATTTTTTTATTATTTATATATAAATGTTGTTGTTCACACAATTTCATGTACTTAATTGCTTTATTTTTCCAGCTAAAATAAATTTCTTCAAATTTATTTTGAATGAACTAACAAGAGATTTATTTTAGCTGGAAAAATAAAGCAATTTTGAGGTGCTCTCTGCATTGTTTAAATGAATCATGTCTTAATAATAAAAAACATATGACATGAAAATAAAGTAGAAGTGACTTATTTCATTTTTGCATTTTGCTTTTTGTATCAGTCCTTTAAATAGATCTGGATTAGATATAAAATTATTAAAAAAAAAAAAGGCAAAAATATTATTCGAAAATAAGGTCCTAAATTGCAGTAATTTAAAAGCTAGTAACTTCTGATATTTAATTTTGTCAGATTATGTGCCTTTTTCCTACACAATGCATTAATACAAAGTGATATGTCAGTTCCCTTCAGCATCTCATCATGGGTACACAGACACTGTTGTATTAAGCCATAGATTCAAAACTTTTTCACTCAAAACTAGTACTTGTATTCTTTGGTAAAATATTCCAAATATCTTCCAGTCTTCTATCTTTTTGTTTATTATGCATTTGTTTATAAATGAGTTTGAATTTTAGAAAGTTCACACACATTCCTATAGGACTTTGTTGCTTTCTGTTTTTTTTTAACTTACACCTGAACTGGTAAGAACACGCTAACAAACCAGTTTTCACATAACAGCAATTCCTTGTTTCAAACTCTGTGCAGCAGTTATAGAATTCTTACTATTTACTCCTATTAAAGGATTCAAAGATTAAGAAATCAGTAACTCAATAAAAGTATGTCTACATTTAAAGTTAGATTACAATATATTAAAAAAAAATACCCAAACTTTATATTTACTCAAAAGTTCCAAAATTTCAATGTTTTTCAGTCATCAACACTTAGAAAATATTTGAAGTAATGCTTTCTTATTAAGTTTTAGGAGTGGTTTATGTAGCAAAACTAGTTATTTGCTTTATTTTGCAACTTTTTAGCTTCTTCTTGTACCTTAGTTTTTCAAAGGACAATTTTTTTATTTTTTTTTTTTTTGAGAATG
>JANHGB010049517.1:13750-33297 GCA_026283785.1 Coracopsis vasa
CCCCCCCCCCCCCCCCCCCCCCCCCCCCCCCCCCCCCCCCCCCCCCCCCCCCCCCCCCCCCCCCCCCCCCCCCACCCAAAAACACCCTTGTAAATTGATGATGGAAAAAAGACTTAGTATTTAATTCCTTACAGTGAAATACCACTGCACCATACTACCATTTTCTACATGACTGAAGAACACAAAACTGTAAAGAGTTGAACACTTACACTCCAGTTGTATTCCTGTTTTATTATACACAGCTGGGAAGGCAGCACACAAGCGTTGTGTGTCTTGTCCCCATTCTATTCAAAGTAAAGATAAAGTATCCAGGAAATGGAAACATTATCTCTTGCAAAACAAACTGCTAGTCTTGCTAATCTTGCACTTTCTGTTTTCTCCAGGCCTGTAAATTTCACATTCCTGACTACACAGTGGAAAACTTGCAGTACAGCCAACACTTCCAAAACCTGTGGGATTTGCCTTTAAACCTCAGATCTAAACATAAGTATAAAATCTTGCAAAGGACAAGTTCTCAGAGACATCTTCTCAGGTTTGTGCTTGGATGCCTGGGTTTTGGCACCTTGATACATAGCTAACTGAAATTCAGTATCAAAGCCTGCTTCTCTGCTACAAGGCAGAGGGAATTCAGGTAATTTTCAGTCTTGCAGCTACTACCAAATTTGGAGGTTTAGGGACTGATCATTAAAAAATCTATGCCACTGTTGAACCAAGATCTATGTACTTGGCCATTCAGAGAAGGTATTTGATTATCCCTAGGCATAATCAAAGCAATATCTGTAATACTGTTGCAGCACACATAGGAAGGAAGTCCAAGCATGCTCTCTGGCAAAGTTTAGTTTCGTGCTAACTAGAGGAGACAACACCAGAAACATAGAAACTCACACCAGAGTGAAGAGGGGGAAACCTACTGCTAAAAATTCACCAAGTGGACAATCAGGCAGTCCAGGAAAGTTAGGCAGTCTCTCTCCATCCTTGAAGCTTTTCTAAATCAGACTGGGTATAGCCCTGGACCACCTGATCTGGCTTCAGACCTCTGAGCAAGAGGTTGGACTAGAGATTTCTTGACATGCCTTCCAACTTGAATGAATTTGATCAATATGAGAATTTCTCCTAATTATAAAACCAGCTTTTGTCAGTCATGAGAAGAGTTCAGCAATTTTTCCTAGCCTTACAAATCTTCTCCCTGAAGAATGATATAAAGCAGTCCTTCCATTACAAAAGAACACTTCAGAAGATCTGTTTGCCAGCTCAGCGTAGCCCTGTGACATACAGTTAAACATTTTCATTGTATGAAAATGGATGATAGTCTCATTCTCTGGGGGAATTAGCTAGGCAAATGCCCATTCTGTTACTGTATGAGGAAGATAAACTTTCATTCTATTCTTCATGCTAAGTTGGAGGAAGCACACTTTCATACATACAAGACCTTTTGAGGACAAGCTAGTCTCAGGGTTAGTTTTGTTTCTTGGCTTTGACTGTGAAAATATTATCAAAGTATTAAATGTGAACCAAAATGATGACTAAACTCCAGTGCAGGAATAACAATTAATTAACTTAATGTTATATAAATTTCTGAATCAATGCACATGGTATCAACAAGAGAGTTGTAGTAAGATTTTGTGATTTACAGATATCAAATATTTCCAAGAAAGTCTGCAGAGAAAAAAGTAAAATGTGGAAAAGACAGGCTGAATCCTCTCCCTTGAGAGGACTGAAGCAGAGATCTGTGAACGTGGTCTGTGCTTCTAGATTTTGGACATACCTGCTATCAGTGACAACTGAAGTGGAGGTTTTCTACACTGAAGTTGGGTTGCTTAAAGACAAGAAGGTAGTGAAAATGTGGATTCTTCTCCTACTTAGCTGAAACACTTCCTTTTACTTCAATGAAGCTGTTCAATCATGCTGTTCAAACAGTATTAAAATCACTGCAAGGAATAAAGGAAGATTGTCCTGTCTCTTACACAGACAAGTCTGGCAAGAAGAGCAGTTCTTGAAACACTTTCCTTCCTCTTATTCTGAACACTGGCCTAAAATGATGCCAAAGGAAATTTTGCATATGGTTAGATAAAGTGAGAAAAAAAGTCAGGATGTAAGGCCTGACCTACACTGAAGGCTTAAATCAGATTTTTGTGGGATTTAGGAACGATCCACTGTAACTTGCTATCAGCTATGTTACAGATACATGTACTAGTCTACTTTCCAACACCTCTAGATAATGGAAAATGTAAGTAGTCCTCATATTATATTTATAGGAATACAAACAGTGAAGTTGGAATAATACTTCATTTATTTCTCTTGAAATCACATCCTTAAATTTTTAATACATTAAAAAAATATAAAGAACTACACAAAATACCCTATAATCTTGGCATATTGTTAAGATTAAGCATATTTGAATTGGTGTACTGTTTTCTGGGAAGTAAGGAAAGAAGCACATGGCACTTTAATATATGTTAGAAATATTTGTAACTGCACTGTGAAATGAGGTGAAAAAAGAGTAAAATGAGGAGCCAAAATTGTTTCTTTATTGAAAACTAGGTTTAACTAAAACTATATGCACATGCATGCCTCTTTCAGCAATCAGATCTGAGTAGGAATCAGTTTAAGAATAAATCTATATTTCTTTGATCTCTCTTTATGGTGTTTTAAACTTCCAGTTTGCATCAGCTGTATAACTAAACCTCCCTTCTAAAACCTGGCCTTACTTTGTGCCTCACTGGCTTCAGATCATTGTTTCCTTTTCATGCACCATAATCTCTGCTACCTCCCTCTCTCTTGCCTTTCCTTTCCTGGACTCAAACCAGTGGGTGTTCGTTGTCTTTTCATGCCAATACTTTTCACTCTGAACTGTCATTAGTTGCTCATTAGTCTAATGTCAACTTGGGCAGTTCCAGCACTGAAACTAAGTTCATAAATCCAATTGTAGCTGACTGATGTTTTTTAGAACAACTTCAGCAGCATTTTATTATAGTTCCCAGCTCTTTAAGTTGCAGGAAGACGAGACAGATAGATCTGAGGTGATCCAGCACAGAGTTTTTGGCAGTTAGGCTTGTGTTTGAACTTCACCAGATGCAAAATACTGGACTCAAAAAAACTTTTTTTTTTTTGGTGTTGATTATAAAGCGCAATCGAGATCAAATTTGGGCAGAACAGTGAAAGCACATAACAAAGCATTTTATTCTTTGTCAGAAATGAGAAGAATTATATTTTACCTGATTGAACACTTTATCACATTCTTGGTTTTGGTTTTGGACCATTCCAAGCACATATGCTTATGTATACATAGCGTGTCACAGAGGACTTTTTTTTTGCTATTGTCTCCCATTTCTGAGGGTTTCCTACCTTTAAATTATACTTCTTCAGAAAAGTGCATTTAATCTGATTCAGAAAGAAAAGAAATAAACGCAAAACCAGAGAAAGAGTACAATTATTCTAGAATAATAAAAAGAAAGTTACAAGATCAGACTAGGAAACTAGAATAATACTGCCTGCAGAATGAGACGTTAAGATATAATTCAGGTGTATTAAATCTTTAACTTTGTCAATGATTTCAACTCAAGGTATTATTTTTTACTGACTACAAATGGTTCAGAATAAAGGGACAGAAATGAAGTCAGGGAAGATAAACATCGAGGAAAAGACCCACCTATCTCAAATAAGATTGATTTAATAAAAATTAGATAGTATCTTGAGGGAACAGAATATTGGAAAATTGATAATAGCTTGGATGAGTTCAGTAATCTATGATTAGACTTTCCCAAATGTATTTGATTGTAAGCACTCACAAAAATGGAACTTATTTCCGTCTTCAAGAGAGAAAGATTTGAGTATTTATTTGATGCAAATTTTATTTTTTGCATCTGCACTATTCAGTACTCTGGTTTCAGAACTTATTACTTAGGCCTTGAGCTAAGAAATTAATTCATAGCTAACAATTTATTTGATGGATTTTACTTTCTCTTATGCATAAATTTTCTATGAGTAGATTATGATTTTTCTCTAATTTATTCAGTATTTGAAATTATTTTCCAAATAATTTATTTTAATAATTCTTGGTTAGTAAATGGGTTGAAGAAGATAATTTCAAATGATGCATGTTTAGCATGTGACCTACAGAAAAATATTTCCCACACAGGTCAGTCTTCTTTACTACATAAAGACATGTAATTCTTATCAGCAGAGGTGAAGATATGGATTCAAATACCTTTAGATGGCACATACCCAGAGAAATCTGTTGTTCTTACTCATCACTAAACCTACTGATTTAGTCCAGCCAAATAAATAGATCTTTGGAATTTTAATAGTAATTCAACTCCTTTTATTGTGAAACAGCTAGTGAGACTGGGAATTTTATGGAACCCACAAAGCTGTCTTGAAACATAATATAATATATCCTCAACATAACCAATTCTTGGAAAATTATCCAAAGCATCTCTTGTCCATGCACTTTATTATGTCCTTTTCTAATAATAGAACATAAAAATGAAATAATTTTAGAATGATATGATATTAAAATCTCTCTCTGTCTAGCCGTATTTTACGTGAGAACTTTTTTATTTAAATACCTTTTTATTTGAACGAATTTATTTGAATATTTCTAAGTTTGGCTATTTTATGCTGGCTTTTACATATGTGAAAAACATCAATTTCTTGCATAAAGGGGTACCTTGCTATTTGAGAGTCCTTATTCTAGTTCTTTAATTGATCTAAGTTTTCCTTCTGTTCATTTGCAACACAACAGGCCTCTTGTTGAGAAAAAAACAGGTCAGAATTGGTCTTATGTCTCAACAGAAAAAGGACTCCAGACTGTCTTCACTCGAAACCTCCAATGCAGTGCTCATGCACACACAGAAAACGATTGCAAAAGTGAGTTATGTGAGAAATACATAGCTGTCTTTTTTTTTTCTTCAATGGTTGGAGGTGCAACACAGAAATCTAAATCTCTGCAGGATGAAAAGGTCTTTCACAGCTTGCGTGAGCTACTGCAAAACAAACAAAAAGCAACAACAGCACTTTCAACCATGTTTCAGAAGGAGTAATTCTTCCTTTTTTTTTTAATTTTTGATAAATGGTAAATCAGATCCTTCTCTTCAATAAAAGAGTCCAATCTCTGTATATCAATATGCCTGAGATATTTTTATTGCAGCATTAATGACCTTGCAAAGTCTAGATTCTATTCAGAATTCTACTATCTGCAACTTTGATTAGAATTGTTTTTACTGAAGAGGTTTTAAGACTCATGTTTTTCTAAAACAATTTAAAGTTACATATAGTGAAACTGAGCACTAAAATATCTAACGCACTCAGTAGATTTAGCTCCTGATCTAGAAGTGTTGATTCGGCTCCTGTAAAAGATATATTAAAGGTCCATTGTGATAATAAATTCAAATATTAAATTGTATTTTTATGTACATGTTTATACATAATATATATTAATTTGAAACAGTAAGTAAAATTATTTAACAATCTCAGCCATATCTTTCGCATTATTTCTTTCTCCTTAGATGTGTCATCCTGTGAAAGGAGCAGAGAGATGGTTTTGGTGTCTTCCCACAGTCTGAACAAAAAATATTATATTTGTTCACTGATCTAGTAAATCCGCATAGTGAGTAATTCATAAAGGTTACAGCACTCTTTTCTTTTTTTCTTTTTTTTCTTTCCACAGGAAATCACAGAACTCAAATACTCTGTACAATCTTCAGACCCTCAGTACTACTCCTCTACTTCCCTCTCAGCACAGCCCTGTAGTAAAATCAGGGCAGATAATCCCCCACTTTATCAAAGTCCTTTAGCAGATTGGTATTCAACATCTTCACCAGTTGCTCTTGGTAACATTTTACTCATTCAGACTCTTGCAAAACCTTTTCTGACTTGGTGCTGTGTTATAGATGCAACTGTTACAAACAGCAAAATTGAATGAGAGGCTATTTTGAACAAAAAGGGAAGTGAAAGAGTCAAGAAATAGTCTTTTTCTGATTGAAGCATATCTTCATGTGAGACCTGGGATTTCTGCAAAATTTCATTTTTCATTTCCATGTAATAATACAATCACTGTAGAGTATGAAGCCAGAAATCAGTAGCTTAGCATACATCCCTGATGAATTTTTGCTTCCTGCTTCCAACTCATATCTTAAAGAGGAGTCTGGCCTGCAGAATTCAGTCTGTTCAACTAATATACCATTTAGCTGACATGACAAGGTTTTGCAGTATCAAAAATCAAAACATTCCAGAAAAAATCTTCTAGCTTAGAAAGTTAGTCAGGGAGGAAGTTAATTAAAGACCCCAAGGTCTTTATACATAATATTAATCTCAGTGTAGATTAAACACATTAAATAACACAAAAAAGGATATAGCCTCTGGACAGGATAGACAGCAGTATCTTTTGAAGTAAGCTACTGAAATAAAAAATATAGACTTACAATGTTAAATGATTATTACTAAACACTGCACACTCTGATCTTTTTTAAAAAAAGAGTTTTTTACCTCCCAGGATTTTGGTTGAGGAGGTGGTTTGAGTTATTAGAGGAATTATAAGATCTGATGGATTTCTGTCTTTGATTACATTTTTATTAATAACTCTGTTATTATAGTATTTTTAAATGTTATTACTCCAGATTTTAAAATACTATTATGCTGAGACAAGAAAAACAATTGCAGAAGTTGCAGTCCATGTTTGTGCTGGGTTAACCTTGACTGGCTGCCAGAAACTCATCCAGCTTCTCTTTCATTTCCTGCCTCCCCCGCCCCCCCCCAAAGGATAGGGGGAGAAATTAAGGGTCTCTTGTGGGTCAAAATAAAAACAGAGATTACTCAACAATTACCATTATGGTCAAAACAGATCCACCTTCAGAAAACTGATTTTAGGTATTGTCAAAGTAGATTTAGATACTGAAAAATAAATACAAAATATAAACACCTTCCCCCCAGGTCTTTTACAGTCAGCCTCACACCTTTATTCCCAACTCCTCTGTTTCCTTACCTCTTAGCGATGCAGACGGATTGGGAATAGGGACTGTGGTCAGCTCATAAGAGTTCCTCTCTGCTGATCATTCCTCCCCACTTTTTTCCACCAGCAGGGGTCCTCTCCATGGGCTGCATCCCTTTAGGATAAGCCTGCCTGGGTGTGGTCCCTCCATGGAACACACAAAATATCCACCTGCTCCAGCATGTGCTCATCCATGGGCTGCAGAGAGCATGTCCTCTCCTTCCTTCTTCATTGACCTTGGTGTTCATAGGGTTGTATCTCACACTTTTTACTTTCTTACTCTTCAGTGACTTCTGGTGGTTTTGCTCTTTCTTAAATATGTTGTCCCAGAAGTGCCATCAGCTTGACTGATGGGTTCAGCCACGTCCTCTGGTTGGTCTGTTGTGGAGCTGTGGCTCGTCTGGTCATGTCCAGCATGGGGCAGCACCCAGTCTCTTCTCACAGAGGCCACCCCTGTAGCCCTCTCCACTGTCAACACCTGGTCACAGACACCCCATACACAGAGGCATTCATATTGCCTAACCATCTACACCTACCGAAAGAGGAAAATGACAAGACAGAGCTGCTGTTGTAGTCTAGGAAAGCTGGTGTGAAATCCTAAGCACACTACAGAGTACTCAAACGAAGCTCTTCTGACAAGCCCTCTGAAGAGTACTTGCCTCACTCACCCTATGGTATACAGAAAAAGGTCTCCCACAAATTGCCAGCGTATAGGAAATCAAAGTTGTGCTCATGGTTTCTTCTCTTAAAGTGGAAGAACCCTTACTCCTTTCCTCTGTTTGCCAGACTTCCTCTGTTTGGTGGTATTTCCCTCCTAATGCATGCTAATGCAGAAAAAAAGAGTGGTTAACAGGAGTATAACATTATATATGACTATGGAACCACACTGAAAAAATGAGAACATTCTTTTGTTTGAAATTTGCAATGTATCTCAGAGCTGTGCCCACAATAAAATTTATAGGCTTAGCCACTCCTTTCTGCTCATATGGTCTGAAATCTGACCAGGTTAATGTACAGATCTGTACAGATGTTTGGTTTTGATGCCTTCACTGTGTCTTTCATTCCTTTAAGTTTCGGAGTTGACAAAGAGAACTGTTTCACATGCTGGCTTTTGACTTCATGTGCACCAAGCTGATAAATATTTGGCAGATTACCAAAGGAGTGGAATCTGCTTTTCATGAAAATTGAAATAAATCTCTGGCAGATGGCATATCTAATGGTGAAATGAAAGAAAACAATTAGTGGGGAAATATAGCTCTAAAATTCTCCTATATATAAATTAACTATTGTTAATGAGTCCATAAAACTGAGGAAGAAGGGCTGCTTTACTCGCTTAATAATTTCCTGTATGTTTGGCACATCCAGATTAGAAAACATGTTTTGATAGTGGTATGGTAACACTTCTCAGTAGAGTCTGGATGATTTACAAAATCTACAAAAAATCCTTTTGTATAAAGGATTTTTCCTTTATAATAAGGATATAAAGGATATCTTTCCTTGATAGAACATGGAAAGTCAAGTGCTATCATTCTTGCATGTCAATTTAAGTCCTTGAGTGGTTAGCAGTAATTTTCCTTTTTCTCTTCCTCAGTTTCTTCAAGTATAAGACCTTTTTCTGGAAGATGTACTGCTGGCTCATATGGACCAGCATAAGGTTTTACTTTAAAAGAGGAAATACTTTCAATTATGCTTGAAACAGAAGCTGTACTTTTAGTTTTCAATATAACAAAATGTCTGATTTGTTTCAGATAGTAGGTCAAAGACTCATACTTTACATATTCAAGACATAACAGATTTTCATAATTTTCCCTTAGTTCTTCAGAGATTATAATGTCTGTGTTGGTTTTCTATTATTTAAAGATTTTTCACTGTAAATACAAGGCGCTCAAAGCCTTATGTTTTTATTTGATGAGAAGCCAAAATACCAAACAAATATTCTCATACTGTGACAAAGAGAACAAGGTCATCATTTTCTTTCTTGTCTTCAGGTTCCAAACATATCAACAGCCCATTTTTCCATTGCTTTGGCCCGCTTTGCACTTGTCCAAATTATGAATAGAAATACTGGAGTCATTTTATGCAAGTGTGTATGAACTTGCAAAGCACAAAGCAAAATACAAAGTCAGTAACAAAGTCTGAGCTTTATTGAAACTGTGAAGCCAAACTGGGGACTGTTTTGCGTCACTCCCATATTAAAGGATAAAGTTTAAACAAACTCTAGCTCAGATATTATCCAAAGGATTTCTAAACTTTACTAGATAGATTTTATGAATATCAAATGAAACCAATGCAAACCTTGATGTCAGTGCACTAACCCACGGAGCAGTAGAATTTGATAATTTACTTGTTCAACCTAAACAGTTTAACTGTTGCTCAAATTAATTTGATTTCACATAAATTTAAAATTGCTTCAATTAAAACTACTTATAGGATTACTACCAAGTTAACTAGATCTGTTACTGAAAAGATTTTGTTATATTGGTATAACTCTTTAATATAAGCATGCTCAGAGATCTATATGTGGTAGAAATTTGAGAAAAATAGGATTGAGAAATATGTTTTACACTGAATTATAATTCAGTTATCTATATATATTTCTTGTGAATTTCACCCCTGGCTCATACCATGTGACAAAATGGATATTTGTTCAGCTTAGAATTATATTTATGATTGTTTACAATTCCAATGGAACGATTTAACTCCTAAATAAATCACTGAAGTACTTTTAAAGGCAGGGAAATGAATTGGGCCCTAGGTGTTTTATAGAATATATAAAAATTAAATTACATATCAAATTACAAGTGAAATGAGTCCACAGGTGTCTGCAAAAAAAAAAAAAGAAAAGGAACAGAAGGTTGCCCAACAACACCTTGTCAAAGACACATATTGCTCTTTGGGGAAAAAAAAAAGGATATGCATGCCAGAAAGGGTTCAGCGCATTGCTAAGGTGTATTTAAAAGCCCTTGGTGTAGATGACAAGGGAAAGGTGAAGCGATATCTTGTTGTGCTTTCAGGACAAGTCTGAGGGGTGTTCAGATCCCTAGAGATGCAACATGTTAATTTGCATGTACACAATAGAAGAACCATCCTACCTCTCAAGCAGGTGTAGAAGAGGGAGCCTTGAGCTTTGTGGCTGTCATAAGGCTTGGCTTGATCCACAACAGGTTGACAGTGTAATATATTATAATATGATGTTTGGATTAAATATTTTGTGAATGCAAAATTTTCAGTCCTAAGAGAAAACTAATGGTAAAACATTGCAGAATGAATAAGATTATTCAGAAATCAATAGCATTAGTATATGATGTAACATGATAAAAGATACTTGAGAAATCTATATTTTTATAGCATGCTTTTCATGTTGAAGTGGTTAGATCAACCAAAATCATTTTCCTGTACGACTGAATTGCTTCTTCTCATGCCTGAAATTGTTTGGGATCACTCGAGCTTTAGGAGAACTCTTTTTTCTCATTTCCATGTAAGTAAAACCAGGATGAACAGAAATAATGGCAGAGACCAATCATACTCACCCCATGCCCTTTCCCAGCTGACTGCTTCCTTTGAAACTATTCCCAGTGCTGCTGGCTATGCCCTTTAAACAAACTCTGAAAAAGCAGGTAATGTCTGCTTCTTCAAGAGCTACTGCCCTCTATGCTCCTTTTATTCCAGTAAAGACACAAGACAAATACAAAACACCGGGAAACCAGTCAGAAAGATAGAGCTTTGCTTTCCACCTCAGCATCTGCAATTGCTCCTTGTTTATTTTTCAAAATACTTTTCTTGCTTCACCCAGAAACGATTACCCAGAAATAAAAGCTAAATAAAACATTAATAGGTCACAGGCACTGTCAGGAGCCAGTCTCTTCTCCTTCAAAATAGCTGCTGTCCAGTGCTTGATATTGAAGTCTGCTGTGTGCATGGTTCACATGTTTGAATGCCCCGCTGGCTCACAAGAGCAAAGCAGCAGGTTAAGCAGGAGGAGACTATGACTTACATAAAGGCACAAGCCAAGCAAAGCTTCTTGGTTTAATTTTAAGCTTACAAGACTGAAAATGTTTCTTTTAAATATATGTTATGTTTCTGGAAACACATAGAATTCATCACATTTTAAGAAGTGATAAAAAAGTTCACAATCTCTTAACAAATTGCTGTTATTCAGTGAGTAAAACGTGTTTACAAAAGATTTTAAATATGAAGTATAACTGTGAAGTACAACATAGACCTGTACTTTGAGTAATGGCAACATAGTTTGCATATCTGCAATGGGTTTCCATCCACTTCTAACCTCAGAAACATCTACAGCATTTATAACATCTGATGATGCTTTTTTAAGATAGTTACTAAAAAATTTTGGTATTTTCAAGGAAACAAATATGTAGAAAAAAATATTGCAGCCTATTGCAAAAATCACACAAACTCTGACCAGCAAATTAATTGCTGCTTTGTTTATGTGAGGCTAATTTTCCACCACCTTTGTGTTAAAAAATTCAGACATGTAAATACTTCCAGTATTCTTTTATAATTTTCAAGTTATGTAGGTCCTGTTAACTACATTATATTTACTTATTCTATTTTCACATAATGAAGATTCTTTAGAAAGTTAATTGGCATTATCCTTGAGCAATGTACAACATCATTTTCTAAACTAAAATCTCAGATTAAAAGTTTGGTATCTATGAAGCTCAGCTTTGCATTGTCATATCTGTTTTTCTGAACTGGTAACGATAAAGTAGAACATAGACAATACTAATGATAACAGTTGGCATCATTATCTATAAATTTCATCCGTCTAAAATTTTTGTTTTATGTCAAGAAAAATAAATTTTTAGGGGTTACAGACACATGCAAATGTGTGTGCATGCACACATTTGCATACCACTTGTTTCATTGCCCCTAAAATCCATTATATGCATGAATCAGACATTTCTGTAAAACTCTGGGTATACTCGTGCATATCTTAACTGTACATAATTATGTAGCAATGGCAGAGATAAAAATTAGATCTTTCTTCCCCAAAAGCTTCCACAGTTTTAGTTTAAAAATTGAATTTAGGTATTGGTTGCTAGTTAGCAGAGAGGTATTACTTCCAAGCTACATAACGCAGATCTAAGGTATTGTTTTTCCCTCCAAAGCAGGTCAGTGTCAGACACACAAATCACCTGCATATGATCTTCCAGCTGATCAAAATTAATCCCCACATAGTCTGAAAGTACTAACACACTGACATCTTAAAACTTTGTGCTTACGAAGTGCTACGTAGCTTGGGGTTTTCAGCCTTTTATACCAATAACACTAAAATATTTTCAGCTCCTTATATCAGATTGGACAGTTATCATATAAACTACTACGTAAACTAGAACATAATAAACTGAAGAAAAATCTCCACTATGGGTTATATGCCCAGTTCAACTATTCACAATACTTAGATCCAGCCTAGAGAAACACCTCACATAGACATTACTGAAGTTATTAGAGTACCGATTGTTGTAGTTCAGTTTCAGAACCTAATACTGCAGTCAAAAACACAGAGCAAAATGGTTTCAAAATGTTCAGAATCAGAGCAAGAATTATCATGATGTCAACATGTTCATACAAGTTCCAATAACTGGAAAAGGAATCTTTAAGCCTAGGGAATAAATTATTTGAAGTATAAGAGAAGTCCCAGCATCTTAAGATATACATGTACAGTCAAGATTTCAATTTGATCTTAGCTCTGCTTTATTATGGTGTCACAGAGTAACATCACAGACATTACAGTAACTTCTTCTGTACTATAGGCATGCATTATTCTCTTATGGAATAACAGAGGCAGTCTCGTTTACTGATTTATTTCCCCAACACTGTTTTTCTTTAGAAATCCAGTACCAGGGGGAAGCTTCCCAAACTAATGTGTAGACACAGATACTTTAAAATGCAGCTACTATTCTGTTAGTTGTCCACTAACAATATTTTTCAACATACAGGGTGAATTTCCATCATATCATTAAAAGCGATAGAATGTTTTTGTATGCATATCTAAAACATGGAAAGTAATCTATATGCAAGGTAATCCTCAAGGTCAGTTGATTGCATTAATTTTCTGTAGCAACACAAAAGTAATCAGAATAAGCCATATTCTTGTTTTTAAATGTACTTTCTATGTTCTCAGACATTAAATATAATGAATGTCAATAGCTAGCTTTACTGCAACCTATTTTCTAGGAATGTTGTTTATGTAAAAACTGATAATAATGTGAACTCTGTGGAAAAGTTAGCAGATTTTATAAATTTATAGGTAATACTACTCAGTAAAAGCATTGGACAGACAGCACAGGGTTCTGTTTCCTTTAGTTTTTAATTTGATATAATTTGTGAACTGTTGAATTTACTTGCAAATATTTAAAAGGTTTGCTCTGTCCACAAAGTGTGAATAAGGTATTTTAGAGAAGAACTGATATATCTTCCCGAACCCTGAGTTTTTTGTTTAGGAGTACAACAGTATAGTACCATTACTTTTCAGTAGAAATCAGAATGTCAAAGAAACAGATAGTTTTTACTTATAACACTGTCACTTTACGATGAATAGCATTTTCCTCTCTGTAAATTAAATTGCATGTCTTCACCTGGTCTTTGTCCTATTAGTACTTTTTGCTTATTCAGTAATCTACCCCAAAATACTTTTTCTACAACTTATATCACCAGGCTCACTCTTCAAACCATTATTTCTCATTCCAGGCATGTTTTTATTTATACACTATTTGAAGAAATACAGTCACAGGCTAAGGAATGCACAGAGAATAACTGTTTAACTTTGTGTGGTTTTCTATTCTCTTGTTGAAGCGTAAGTTTGCGTACAAAGGAAAAGATTAGTTTATGCAACTTGACTTTGAACTGTTCTATAGCCTTGAAACCAGAAAACACAGGATTTGTGTGTATGTGTGAATGCATGTGCTCTTTCCCACGTGAAGGTTTTAAGCAAGTGAAAGCTGATATGCGAGTCTTGAGAGAAATACCTATTTATTTTCCTGGTGCTCTGATTTCTGTTACTTTGTCTTTCTCACCATAAATTTCCTTCCCACACAGCACATTGCCCTTAACAGACCACTTAGTTACTAGATAACAGCATGTGTCAATTTAAAATCAAACAGGTCTATGTCTGACCATGCTTCCTTCCCTTCAACAGCTTCTCATGGGCAAAGGTGTAGTTGAATGATGGCAGCAGTTGGCAGGGAACGGGGAACAAGTTTCTTTAACGATGAAACTGATACACTAGTTTAAAACATATGCAAAATTCCCTTTGAGGGTCTGAAACTTAAGAACTCCAGCAACGGATGCAGATCCAACATTAGCTGAAGAGGAATGACCTTTGACAGCATACTCAGAGGAAGCTCTCTCACAACAGGGACTCTATCGTTAGTGATACATCACTGTCAGAAGATAAAAGTGTTCAAGATGACATTCCTGTAAGCCTCTGTGTGCTCACAAAAGGCAGCATTAGTCACTACTTTTTTCTGTTAAGTGCTGTGCTAGAAACAATAACTGTTCCTCCTTACAGGTGTTCCTACCTTCTCCTTGTGCTATGAATACCTGAATTTATTCTGCATGTAGGCTTTACAGAAGAAACAATATTTGAAAGTACTGCAGTGGGCAGATGGTCTGGGTGGCCAAACATGCAGGGAACTGCTGGCTCAGAGATGCAAGGAGGAAACTATGTAGGGAAGTAGTAGAACGGTAACAGAAGTGAAGGCTGAATGAAACCCAAGACTGCTGTTTTCTGCAAAAAGTCAAAAAACCTGAGTATTCACCCAAGATCTGTGGTATCAACATATACCTACCTAATTTATCTCATATCTGCACTTAGATCTGCATTTCTCATATCATGGTTAAGTATGTAAACATTAGCTGTCATAAACAGGGTTTTACTCACACTTATAAAAATTCTACCTTTATCCTGAAGACTTAGGCTGGTTTTGAAAATCGTGGGTTTGATTCATTAACCTACTATTTGAGCCCTCAGTGGTCATCTGTGGCTGTGTATTGTACAAATATCTGACATTCTTGCAAATACTAATGCATGATTCCAACTTAAATGAAATCATGTAAAACTGCAATTCCTACATTCACTTATATTAAGCAGGGACAGACTTCTCAGAGGACTACACAGACCTCTTATTTGTCCTGCCCAAGGTTATAGATACTTCCACATAATACAAGAAGCCTCACAGCTGAATATGCATCCATCTGGGAGCTGAAATAAGTAAGCAGAATAAATCAGTTTTGCTAAAACCAAAATTTTAACGCCAGGAGTTAATTCACTGAAATCTTTGTGAAAAGAAAGTTGAAATAAATTTTGCATTTTGTACTTCATTTCTAGAATGTCAGGGTAGAGACAATGTGGGTGGGGAAGGACAACTGGAATGGAACAAGTCTAAAAATGCTGAAGTTTTATTTTGCACCAAATTAATCAAGACTGATACTGGTTACAGATATTCTCACACAGGAAGTCAAGGTGAACAGAAGGCTGGTAAAGTAATATCCTTGGGCTGTTGTCCTTCCAGAACCCAAAATGTCTGTGTCCTATTATTCTTCAGCAGTTGGTAAAAGACTCAGACATTCCTGCTTCTTTCTGCATGCCCCAAACTAATGTCAATAACCTACTATAGCCACTGAGTTATGCCATTTACCTCAAGAGGTAGAAGCCTAAGAGTTAAAGTTTTCAGTCCTGATGTGAACAAAATTAAATATATGATGTATTATGATGACATTCCCTTTTTCCTATTTTTTTTCTTCAAAACAGTAGGAAAATAAATGCTATCTTCAGTATTAGTATGCATCTTTTACATAGCAAAGATGTCCTCGAAAGTTATATAATGCCCAGTTACAATCACTGTTCACTTTCATGCCTTGTCCCAGTGTATTTTGTGGTAACAATCATTTATATGTCCATGTCAACCCTCTTCTGTGAAATTCCGGAACCATTTCTTCCATGAATGTCTTGAACCTGTGCCAGGGTTGACTCTGCATGAGAAATGTCTTTACTCTCTGTAAAACCTGTACAACTTCTGTTATCAAATGTTGGAATGCACAGGACTACAGGAGCTGAAATAAATGTTTCACAATTAAGTCTGTAAAGTGTCACTGACATCAAATTTTCTGTAACAGATAGTGTCACTTCTTTTCTTAAAACTGTACAGGAATGAAATAATGCTTATGAAATAAGCATATATGAACAACCCAGGAAGTGGCTTTTCCTGAATCAAAACATAATGCTTCAGTCAGGGGGTTTGGACCGTGCACAGTAAATAGGCTATGAAACCTCTGAGGAAACAAAGAGAAAAAAAAAAACAAAATATTGACTATTTGCTCATTAAGGGAGCAGATATTTTGTGCAGTGAATATAGGGGGAGTTTAGTGAAAATTACAGTTTACTATTCTGCAATTTAGGTCTATATCATAATGATTTTGCATATAGCAGTCAAATTAAGCTGGTACAAATGATCCTAAATTAGGTAATTGCTATTTTTTTTTGTTGATATTGTACCTTTAATTACATTTTATGCTTCATATTTTTATGTACATGGTGTTTTCAGCTGGCTGAAATACATTTGTACATCAGCCTACCACTTAGAATACATATTCTGGAGCTTCTACAAAAGAAGCAATGGAGTGAATCAAAGTTATTCCTAGCACTTCTAACTTGCTATTTAGACTGCTTGTCTGTCCAGTATGAATATCCTCTGCTCAGAGTAAGGCTGAAGACTGCAGGCAGAAAAGAAGCTACAATAGACCCTGAAACTCATCTCCAGAAAACACATGCCTTTCCAATTGTTCCATTGACAGTTCATACACTTGAGAAGCCTAGGAGAGATCCAGGCTCTGAACAGTTCTACTTCAGATTAATTTTTAAATTACAAGAAAAAGAAACAAATATGCTCTGAAGCACAGCAAAAGGTTTCTTTAGAAAAGTTATTTTTATGCTGGCTTAAAAAATACTTCCATTCTATGTCTGCTATATTTCTTTTCAGTTAAACACTGAAAAAGAAAAATATTCCATTACTAGTTTGCCTTCATTTCTGAGCTACAATTTGAATCAAATTAGCAAAATATTACAGAGATGGTGGATCTGCTATTTTATAGAAAATCTGCGTGGAAGATCCAGCTTTACCAAAATCAACTGTTTATATACAAATAAAATCCTGTGTAGGGTAGTAATTTCTTTAAACGCCTTGGCATATTTAAACTCAGTTTAACTAAGCAATTTTAGCATCTTTATATTCTCAGAATAGTTGATGTGTCAGATTGTACATTTGCTATATTTCTTAGCTGTCCTTTCACAGATGAAAAGTGGTACTTTGATTACTCATAGTTTTTAATAGCACATTTAATTAACCAAAATGGACAGAAGATGTCTTTCAAGAGGTGAGAAATGCTACTGACAACTGCATCATAGACAAGTCACCCACCAGTGACTATTTCTCAGGCATATACGTATCTGCCTGGAAACAGTCATTTGCTTAGATACCTCCAGGGGTAGGAATTGCTGGGGCAGGGAGGCAGGTCACCATGCCCAGGGGTCTCTGAGGGAAAAAGCTGAACCAGTCCACCTAGGGGACTGCTAATTACTGAGGGAATAACATCATATATTGCTAAGTGTTTCTCTTTGCCTTCAGGGAAAGTCAGAATCAGAGATGTGTCAAAGATAAATGGCTGTTAAGATCTGCCTGCAGAGGGATTTAGCAGATGGAGGTCAATCTTAAGCAAGCGATTTTAAGATGAGATGATTTTTATTTCCCTTTTGAGAAGGTCATCCAGCAGGCTGAGGTCTGAATAGATACCCTGTTTCTCTTTGCGAACTCAGCATGAATGGTGGATTATTAAATGGTTAAGTACTGCCATTTTACACAGGACAGCTCACACCAAAGATAAGAGTGGGAAAAATTAATTTCCTCCCCTGCTAACTTAAAGCTATGATATGAACAAAAAATAATCAGGACTTAAATTATAGAAAACTTGTAATGCACAAATGAAAAGTAAATCAATAAAATATCTTTCCTAACAAAATATGCAGTTTATTACAGAACTGGGTACTATATTGCTTTTTGCTGAATAGAAGGTGGTTCTCTGTAGTTTGTATCAGCATATTTCTGTCTCACAATAAATTGTGTTTATAAATTATTTATACTGTATCTTGTCAAGAGAGAAATGTACACCAGAAGCTAGCTATATATGTGCATATAGAAAGAGAATACATATATATTTATACTGCTAACGTAAAAGAGAGGTAACAGATGACAAAATGGGTACATAAGTTTTATGCATAGTCAAAGAAAAAAGGAATTATATAAAACCAATAAAAATATATATTTTACATCAGAAGTTAAATATAGTTTTAAAATTACATCAGTGTGCATATAATTATGAAATTCTCTTGATTTGTTGCAGGAACAGGGTAATACCTTTTTAATTTTTTTCTTTTTTTTCCAGAAAGCTCTCATAAGCCATCATTAAATGGGGCTTTTAGTAAAGAACAGACAATAAAGACAAATGTATACAGTCGTTCAATTATTGAGAAGTTACACAAAATTGCTTGATTATTTCTAGTCAGGAGAAAATTCAGATGAAAAATTAGACTTGTTGGGCACGCTTTCTAAGTAAAACTCAAGAAGTTACAGGAAGCGCAAATAAGAATATTAAGTTTGTACGTGAAGTAATATAGATTCTAACTCCATGTCTAGAAAAACAGCAAATCAAATAGTACTGTTGATGACTGGCCTTTGAGTTATATTCTTGCGAAATGCAACATTCTGGCATGCTCATTGATCTATGCACAATGAGACATATTCCACTAGGAATGCACAATGGATGCCCTATTTTTCATAATGAATGAAATTTTATGTCTACTGGCTGTTTCACTGAAGAAAATATCACTGAAATAGAAATGTTGCAAATACTTAAAATTCTGCAAAAAGTCTACAAATTCTACTTAAAAGTCTACAAATGTGTCTCACTAAAGGCTTTCTGTTCACTTATCCTCTGTACTTTAGAAACCAATAGTTAAACAATGAACAACAAATATTCATGCTATTTCATCTAAGAAAAAAAAATTAACTTGAAAAGCTGGACCTATAAGTTTGGATCTGTAACTCATTTCTCACATATTTACTACTAATAGTATATATTCTCCTTTCCATAATGAAAATCAAATGGTCATTCCATTAGAATAGCAGATAGTCTTGAGTGCACAGTGGAACATATGAACATTTTACTTATACTTCCTTTTTCACGTTCATTGTCATAATTACTGAAAAGACAGCACCTCATAGAATCATAGAATAGTTAGGGTTGGAAAAGACCTTAAGATCATCTAGTTCCAACCCCACCGCCATGGGCAGGGACACCTCACATTAGACCATGTTGCCCAAAGCTCTGTGCAACCTGGCCTTAAACACGACCAGGGATGGAGCATCCACAGCTTCCCTGGGCAACACATTCCAGGGCCTCACCACCCTTACAGTAAAAAACTTCTTCCTTAGATCCAATCTAAACTTCCCCTGTTTAAGTTTGAACCCATTACCCCTTG
>JANHGB010049519.1:0-54557 GCA_026283785.1 Coracopsis vasa
AATGTCGGGGGGGGGGGGGGGTAGGGGTTCGAGGCAGGGAGATAGAGGAGGCATTAACACTGTCAAGGAAAACAAAAATTTTTTCCCTATAGAAAAGGACATCTGTGTCCTGTTTCCCCTTCACTCTCTTCAGTGGTCTAACTGTTAAAGTAGGCATGTGTCTAATGGAGAGGTAAGCCAAGCTTTTTGTGTGTATAAGCCATATCCCAGGGCTATTGATCACTGGCAAACAAGACTTTGCAATGTCTGTGCTTTAGCCACTTAATTTCTCTGAGAGGCTGCAGAGTGCTAGCGATTGTTGGTTTGGAATAAGCTCTGTGTTCATCAATTGTGTTTTTTATGAAAAAACCTTAATTATACATATTCTTGCTTTAATACATGTTGATTTTAAATCTGCTGAGAAAATTTGGGTGGAGGGAATGAAGTCTTCTACCTTGTTTAAAGAAACAAGTGTGATAGTCTGCTTTAGCCTATGAGATTATGTATAATCAGACACATAAATTATGTGTACTTTGCATTTAAATGTGCACAACTCCAACTGAAATAAAAGGAATTCAATACTTTTCTCCGTCAGATTAGCGTATCTCTTCAAATTAGAAAATACATAGGATACTGTACTTACTGTGTCAGACTGATCTGCCAAAACAATGTCACTTGCCTGGCATGGAAAGAAAAGTTTCTCCACATAATTTCTTTTTATGTCATTCTGTTCCACCCTCCAAACATTCTGGCATATGATAACATGCGGGATGTCAAGCATTATTGTTCACATTTTGTCATGCTATCTCCTATAGATCAGTTATCAGCAAGCTGAGCAGCACAGCAGATCTGACTTTCAGGTCTATCTTCACAGCATGTCAAATGCTCGCTGGCGGGACGAGAGTTTGGCAGGTCCACTACCAACTGTCAGGTTGCATGTGCATGTGCAACTGAATGAAGGATGATTGTATTATGCAGAATAAACTTCCAGTGGCATGCGATTTAAAAAAATGCTGAATGTGATACACAGAGATCTGAAAAAGTGGTGCTGTATCTAATTTAGAGATAGCCGCTCCTTCCCTGCGTGCTAGAACAGGCTCTGGAACAGCCAGTTGTGCTCTTGCCAGCTGGTCCTGGATCTGTACAGCTCGCGTCTGGAGATGGGGTGTTACTAGGGAGCACTTTCTGCTTTAAGAGTTGAGTCTCACTGGCCTGAGACAGCTCAGGTTTGCTCCAGGTGTGAAGGCTTCTTCTATATACTCTACCTTTTGCCTGAGTGACTATAGGTAGGGAGGTTATTTAGTTTATTTTGTTTCCTTCTATAAGGAGCAGGATTCTTTTAGAAATGATAAGCTAACACTTTTTCCTTTTTTTTTTTTAATATCTCGGTAAGAGTAGCAGTCTAAGCTTCCTGACAGAGAGGCCAACTGTAATTCAATTTATTGACCAGTCAGTGCAGAAATTTTTTCCTATTTCTACAAATCATACAGACTTAGTGACAGGTAAGTTGAATTTGATGCTTTGTGTTTCCTTTCTGTAGGAGAGAAGTTGTGAAGAATAATTAAAGACTGTAAAATATTTGATTATAAGTAATCAAATTTCAGTGACTTCTACAGCTGTGGGTTAGTTTCCTAGGTGCTTTGAAGTGTATGAATTATAAATGTATTGTGCTATTATCCACAGGAGTGATTTTTCTGCAAAGTAAATGGTTAATCTCTCCCTATTCAAGTCCTTTATGTGCAAGGCTCTTGAAATTTTCTGCAGCCCAGTTCAATACAGAAACCGTCAGTGGGTCAGGAAATTGCAGTGCTTTACAGAGAATCAAGTGAAGACTAGGGCTGCCTTCTCTCTGTCCTCTTTCATCTGTCTTTTCCCCCTAATAGCTAAATTGAGATTGATCATTTAGCAGAAAAAAAAGATACCACTAGGAGCAATGATGCGTAACTTAGTACAGTACCAAAAGCTGCTTAGGTGTCATATCAGACTCAGCTTACTCTTAAGCAAAGGTTAGTAAGGATAACTTATGTACAAGGTTGTAAATCTGCTTAGTGGTCTGTGACTCTTATGGACAAATAATACTTCCTAAATACAGCCTTTGGACATGGCGAGAGTCACCTTTTTTGAATGACTGATAAATAGGAGCCAGATGATTTCAGCTGGGAAAGAAAATAATGTTCAGCATACTAAAATATAGGATGCCAAAAGATAACTCATCTTACATGTTTGTTAACTGAGTTATGGTCTATCTAAATGTAGATATATGTTGCAAAAGCTCATTATAACCATGAGTAACACCCCATAAAGTATTTGTTGTTATGAAACTTACTTTCTCGCAACAATGAGTTTCACCTTTTTCTAAGAAAAACCTCAGCAAACAAATAATGGCATTATACACCCAAATATTCCCTCCAAAAATACTTTTTGAAAGTTTACCTTTTTTTTGTCTTCATTACTTTGATATTGTTATAGCTCCTTAGTTCACAATGAAATATGCACAACAAATACATAAAAGCAATCTAAGAGGAAATATGCAAAATCTCCTTTTACTCTGCTGCGTCTAAAAGCTCCGGACTTCATGAAGATCTAAGGTTTAATAAAAACCAGCTTGTTTTCTTCCATGCATTATTTACACTTTACTTGTTGATCATAAAGAGAAAGGAAACCCAAAGGTGTCCAAAGGATTCAGCACATATAAAAATGTTTTAAAAATGAAAAGTGTCTAGAAGACACCGTACTACATCAAATGGGATTTTTTTGCCTTTTAATTAATCGCTTAAACTTCTTTATTGTTTTAATCTACTTAAATCTGAATGAAAAGTGCACTGTAATGTGGAGGCTGGAACACAAAGCAATCGGTAAGGATAAGACTACATGGGGGTTTCTTTACTTCTTTTTCAAAGTCTGATGGTTGTTTTCTCCCTTTTTCAAATTGGTGCAAGTTCTAGGATGGTTTTTGCTTTGACCAAATCCATTTGGATTTTTCTGTGGTCGTGTTCAGGAAATCCCTGTCATCAGTGAAGCTTGTTTAGGCAAGATTAACAGTAGCTTTATGGCATGAATCCTGATAGCAAGCACTCTGGTTTTTTGTTTGGGATTGATGAAAGGCTCATAGGGCTGTGCAGACCTCAGCCATCCTATTTACTTTTTACAAAAATTGACATACTTTTAGCTTTCTTCTACTGTTCTAGAATTTCTCTGATAGCCTAAGATTAATTGAAAATCAGTATTGGTGGTTCAAAACCTCCCAAGCCAGCTTTTTGTACAAAAGTGCTGATACAGCTGCTGTTTAATACACTTCCAAGCTACCAACAGCAAAGAAAGTATTTGTCGTAACTGAGCATGTATTAAACCATCAAAGACACTAGGTAAACTGCACCCATGTATCATGGCAGGGGTATCACGGCATGTACCATGGGTCAAGGACAGCAATGGAGGGATTTCAGGCATCTCCTAAGAATGACACCTATATGACTTCTCTGTAGAGTTATTTTAGGTTCACTTATCACAGAGAAGGAAAGCTCAATCTAGGGAAACACTGTACAGGGCAATAATAAAAGAAATGTTGACCATCAAAACAACACTTGAAAATCCAAATGGTCCAGCACAAAAGTAGAATGAAGAAGTGCACTGGCAGAGAGACATATTTGGTGTAGAAGGGTAAACTTCAGGGAAGCTTCTTCTCACCCCCAAAGACAG
The DNA here is from genome assembly GCA_026283785.1 of Coracopsis vasa. Classification (NCBI taxonomy): domain Eukaryota; kingdom Metazoa; phylum Chordata; class Aves; order Psittaciformes; family Psittacidae; genus Coracopsis; species Coracopsis vasa. The sequence continues at coordinate 3,676 of JANHGB010049519.1, forward strand.
AACTGATCTGTTTATTGAGCATGTTGAGCTTTCCTACATTATTATTGGCATTTCTGTCATTTTTGTCCAGAAAAGGACCAGTGTCATTGCTGAGATTCCTATTCTGCTTGCCATGCTTAGAAAGTTGTTACTGTCCCTTAGTTTGCACAATATTGATTTTTTTTCTCTTTCTTCTATCATTTTTTTCTTAATCACCTAATGTATGTTAATTGCAATCCATTTTCCTTTGGTCCCCAGTGTAGATTATTTTTTATAGCTCTTTTTACTTCAGTAAGCCACTCTGAAAATTCAAGCAAATACTCCTTTTTTCTGATTCTTAATGGCTTTTTTAAACTCTGGTAAAATGTTTTTAAACAGGTCCCAGCTTTCATCTTTTTCCCAAATAAACTATTTCTCCCAGCTGAATTTGCTCATAATTGTTCTCAGAATTGCAAAGTGAATCCTTTTAAGGCACAGGTATATTTGTTTTCATGTTATACTGTTTGTGAATAAGAAACATAATGAGCAAATGGTGTCATTCATAAAGAAGCAACTGCTAATTTTTAGTTCTCTAGTAAATTTTATGTTATCTTTCAAGATTAGGTATAAGACAAAATTCCTGCAAGCGAAAAGCAATTCTGGCTGAGTTCAAAAAATGTCCTTATGTAGAATTTTTGGTTTTATTTTTCTTATTTATTTCAAGGCAGCACAAAGCCTCCAGCATATGCTATTGAAATTGGAGTCCTCCGTGGTAATTCAGATTTCTCTGCTACACAGGATAAACAGATGCTTAATCCCTCATCAGCATTTTCTTCAGTGTATTTGTGGTGTGGAACAGATATCACCCTGTTTATCTTGCACAGCCTTACTTCCAAAATGACCCAGGCTCTTTCTGTCTCACCAGGACAGGCTGTGGGAAGACTTGGCTGTTTCTGTCCATCAAACATCTATCCATGCTGAGGGCCGTGGCTGCAGCCTGGCTTTATTGCTCAGTCAGCCTGGGGAAATCAAAGAAAGATTTCACTGGATTGTGTAAAACCACTTAATTCAAGAAGTAGATGCATTTGGTATTTTTCAGTCCAGCCTTCCAGAAAGTGTTAGGCTGATAAAGTGCTGGCTTTACCAACGGGAAGAAAGAGATGAGTAAAGAGTCTTTCTGTTACAGTTATACAGGATAATATGGGAAATATGGGATATCTCCACACCTTCCCATGCCAAGGCTGCTCTGCAGGACCAGGGGAACCAAGAGGGTGGCAAAACAGATGCTGAGCTATTGAGGGGAGAAGCATGGATCAAACAGGACTGAAATGACTGCTGATCATTCCCGAGGGATTATTGCTTCTCATTATATCAGTAACATAAAAGCAAGGCTCCAGGTTACCGAGGCAGTGCTTGCTGATATGAAACATGGCATCAACTTTTTGTGCACATAGTGAGCCTAAAAAGACTATAATCTGAATTTAGTATGCTTTTCACTTGGATTTTGCACTAGGTCCAAATGAAAATTGTGTAAGAATGTCTTTTAATGTCATTTTCAAGATGATAAAAGACCCTTAGTATAGCCCTCCAGATCCCGAAGTAGAGAAAGCTATTAGGTATGTTATTATTTTAAATTTAATCTGTTCAGATGTTCCTGAAATGCTCTGTCTGTAATGCCTTTGTATTAATCATAATAAATATTTCATCTTTTTTGGAGAGGGCATGCTGACGTAATGTCTAAGTGAAAGAGGCAACTTGTCTCAGCTACGTTACGACACTTGCTAGACTTAAAATGAATATCAAGAAGTTCTAACAGAGATGTTGTGCAGATAATAAAGACAAAAAAAATGGATAAAGGTACAAAATAATAACAACATGCAGCTATTTGCTTGCTTGCTCTTTTTTAATTTACAGAAAACAGAGCTCACTTGTAGTGTAGCCGTACAAATCCAGTAGGTGCAGCAGTCTCTGTTACAAAAGTGGTGGAGCAGGGGGAGGAAGAACCAAGAGCCAAAAAGTGTGATAAAGGTTTCAAAAGCAGATACTTCTGTGAGTCTGTGATATTTGTTGATCTCTTATATTTATTTTTTTTTATGCTGCTCTGTATAGAATGGTCAAACTTAACAGGACTAAGTCGGTAGCTCCATGCCTATGCCTGGCCTCTGAAGAAAAGGAAAGGGCATGTGCTATGGAAGCTGAAGCACTGGCCTGAGGGATGTGAACATCTATCTAACCACTGCTCATATGATGGCAAATATGAGCTTGGGTGTACAGCTCATTCCTAGTTTCCACGTGCAACCAAATGTCTTTCAACAGGCGCTATCTTCGGTTTTGTCAACATGCTCACATTGCAATGAGAAGAACTGTCTTGGCTAAAACTGTACTATGATGAGACATCTTTACAATGGTAGGTGTCATGTAGGGCAATGCACATCATTTAGCTATTACCCTCCAAAATATCCAGATGAAACTTCCCCACTATAGCACAGAAAAGCTTGACAAAAAGACTTTGGTTTAGCCTTCAGTATTGATGTTTGAGGCTCTAGCATGCATCACCTTTCTGTAAAATTACTGAGCAATGCCCAGAATACGTGTCCTGGCTCCCTTTTCAGAGCCAGGCAGACTGGGACTGGCATGCACACCTAAATAATTAATGGCTGTTTATCCAGGTACTAACAATGCTGTGTGGTTTGTTTTTTAATTGCAGCCTGCAAAATGTGTTTCTTGGCTTGCTTCTTGGCTGAGAGTGTGGTCAGAACAAGACAGCCAGAGAAATGCATATCTTAGAGTACCAAATAGATTAAAACAGAGTGGGGCTCTTTCTCCTGACAGCTGAAAGCCACTCACATTGTGCTCACGTGGGCACACACAAATTGTGTCCATGTCCATAAACTATGGGCATGCTCACTTCTCATTATTAGCTGTTATTTGAAGGAGAAAATGAACAAGAGAGCTAAATATCTGAGGAAAGATTGCTGAATGCAGGACAGACAAACCCTACCAGAGTTACGGTGTAAGAGGGTGCAAATTTAATGTGTGATGTTGGTTGTGAGAGCATTTTGTACATCTGGTTCAGTTCATGGACTGGCTTCATATGTGGAGGGAAGCCTTGGCTATTGTTGTTTGGTCTCTGTCTTATTTTAGTTTCACATTACTCAATGTCTGATTATGTTGGACAATATTCACCGTTGCTTTTGAGAATGTTTTGGACAGCAGTGAAAAAATGCCAAAGTTTATGTCCATATCATTCTATCAGTGCTTAGGAAACCTGTGAGAGTGAGCCAAGGCAGGCACTGGATTCTTTGCAGAAGGAGGGGTGCCAGCCTAGAATAAATAAATTAATAGAGAGATAAATTAATTTGTCTGCCCTCCTCTCTCCTAGCTTGACTACCTATATAACAAGCAGATGGACTGGAAGTCCTCAAACCCCTTAAGTGATGGCCCTGAGTCTGAAAAATTAGAAGAGGGAAAAAGAAACCTACTTTGTTGCCATAGTCAGGGGGATGCCATGGAGGTATCAAATTTGCAGACAGATTAATTAATAAATGTGCAGAAGATAGCTCCTGCTAGCAGAGTTTGGGTGCAACTTCCTGACAAGAACTCCTCTGGTGGCAGGATGGGAATTTGCAGATCCTATGAATTTTGGCATGTGTTAGAGCTGAGAGCATTACTGGGCATGCTGTTCAGCAAAGCAGGATTTCTGTCCATGTTTTCTTTTCAAGTTTATCCAGCCTGTTTTGCAGCTGTAATAACTTGTGGCACAGCGCAGGCCAAAAGTTGGTGTGGTAATATATGTGTATATATATATATATATACACATATATGTATAACATCAGTTGTTCATGCTTACTGTCTGAAATAGTGAGGTGTTGCTTTGAGAAGAATGGGTACTTGAATTCTGGGTTGTTATTTTGAACCAAAAAAACCCAGACAGAATATTTGGCGCATAAGGAATTATTATACTTCATTTCATTGTAATGTTTTCAATGGAGCCAAAATTCTGTAACTATCCCAAATCCATACAGTGTCTTCAATGCTGCATATTGTCTTTTAATCTCAGGCTTATCTAGAAGAAGTATCTCCATTAACCAAACTGGAGGTGATTCAGGAATACTGATTATTTCACCGAGGTTAATATTACCTTATAATAAAACCTATTCTTTATGGATTCACTTACTTAGGGCAATACTGCTCGCATATATTAGATGATACTAAAATCTTCACAAATGTTTTTGTAAGTAACTAAAATTACTGTGACATTTATGGTATTCCCTTTCCTTAGATTAGGGAATAAAGCAGTTACTTAAATTACCTTCACAGCAAAACTATAAAGGATTTACCTTGAAAAAACCCATGAAAACACAAAGTGCCATTTCGGGTAGTGTGACTGTATTCTGATATCTTTCATACCCTGTGCCATGTCACACTGCAAAGACTTGCAAACTGAATGTGGAGCAGAGGAGCTTTCCAGAGGCAGTGGGACTGGAGAGTAAGTGCAAGAGGCTATAACAGGCTATTAGTGCGTGCCTGAGGCTTTTCCTTTCCTCCCCTCCCCTCACCCCATCCCTAAAATCCCTCTTCCTGTGCATCCTTCTCTCTTTGGGATATCAGTCTCTGAGCTCACATCCCTGGCACTTGCAGACCTATCTTGCCACCATCCAGCATCTTATTTTTACTCCAGCTCTTGAAAGGCAGCCCGTCCTCACCATTCATCTCCAATGGTGCTGCCTTACCTTCTTGATCATCCCAATGAGGAAGAGGAAAAAAGATTTATAAAAACAAAATATAGAGAGACCTGCTAGAGGGGAAGTTGCAGCTGTTGATAGAATTGTGTGTGAAGGTGGCAGCTACTGAAATACAAAGTGATGCCCATCCTTCTCAACCACCTTTGCTGTGCTCAGGGGTAGGGTGAGACTACTTAGCTTAGAGTGACCCATCCTCACCTTCTCAGGCGTTGACAATGCTTTTTGGGCACTGATAAAGTAGGCAAGGGGCATCCCTGGAATTCTGCCTTAATAACACTGTCTGGATCTCAGGAAATAATTTGATTCATGGTAGACCCATTGATTCTATTCTGGTTCTTCCAATCTTTTTTTCTACTATCCTTATGGAGTGATGAGGAGTTTAACAAAAAAAATGAAGGAAAGAAAACTTACCTCTGGTACCTAACCCAGTAGCTGAACAAAATAGTGCAAAAGTACTGGAATAGGTGTTGAGTAAAAATGTCCATGTGGTAACTATTCTGAGTATAGCTGCTCTTTCGTGACAACTCCTTTGAATTGTTTCCATGTGGAACAAAGCAGCTCTGACAGCAGCTTTGTTTTTTTTTCTAGAGGGAGGCAATTTCCCTCATATATGACTTGTCATCTGCTAACTGTGGGTGTGTAAATATAGCTGAAATTTGGAAATAGTGCTGATCTGGCAGAGGTTTAGGCAGTTATTATTTGTGGCTGAATGGATGAGGTTTACCAAGCTCAGTTTGATGGTAAACATTGAAGGGCAGGTGCATTACCCAAGCTTGTGTTTGTGGAGTGCCTTGGTAGCTTTATATTGATTTCAATAATGCAGTTGTTCTTGAAACAGCTCTGTAAGTGGTGAATAAAGCATGTAATTTATATAATAGCTGTAACAATAGTCAGAAGCACCTCACTTTAATTTTACTTCAGTCTCATTGACCCTTTCTCCTCCCTTTGTTTTTACGGTTGTGTCCTCCCTCTCTCATCATTCTTACATCTCATTTGGGATTTCTCCTCCTCACACTCCATCTTTCAGCTGAACTCCCACAGGACATGGGATCCTCCCTCCATACCTCTGGTATGGGGGTGACCTCGTTTGTTTGGAAAGCCGCTGCTCTAATGTCTGCACTTTTAACTCACAAATTTATTTCTTCTTGCTTATTTTACCTCATGTCATTTATTGCAATGATTCTGGTTTGCATCCTCTCTCTGGTAAGTAACCTTTCTGAGCATACTCCCTGCTCTAACTTACCTTGGCATGCTCTAGGTATGTCAGTTTGTAATTTCTTTCTACACAAAGGGCAGGGGGTCTGTTACAGGCCAGTTATCAGGTCAGCTTTACCGTAAAGCTAGTTGTTTCAAAGAAAATGTAAGTTCATGGAGCCTTAACTAAGAAAGGTCTTAAGAGCTTTTAAAGGGCTAAGGATATGTCTTTCATTGCAAGCTTACCAAAGGTGCAAGTACTATAATTGTATTTCTCATCATTCTGACAGCTTCCGCTTTCAGTGGAAGCCCTCTTCCTGAGATATCATATTAAAATTTTTCTTCCTTACTTTCAAGGTCTTATCTACCTTTGGATCTGGATTTTTATGAGATCTCATCCACAAAATCCAGAAAGAGTGCTAGAGAGCACAATGTGCCTTTTCCATTGCAATTTCCATGTCTCAAGTGCCAGACCCTCTGGTTCCTAAAATTCAAATAAATCTACTTTTTATTCCCTCCTTGTATTTAAATGTATCAAAATTACAGAAGAACCTCCTTCTTTTTACAGGAGACCTTCAAATCCTTTTATTAGTCAAATTTTCACTCCAGCACAGTACTGCAGAATGTGCAATACAGGGGTAAAGGTTGGACTTGATGATCTTAAAGGTCTTTTCCAGCCTAGTTGATTCTATGATTCTAATAGGCAGCAAACTCAAGGAATAATTAGTAAAATGGAGAAATCAGCAGAAGATAACTTCCTGCTTCAATAGTAGCTTGTTTTAGTTGTGTCTAATATAATCTCTACAACAGAGGATTGCCTTTATTTGTGCCATGTCTTTGCTGCATACAGGAGCAGGCTTATATTGAAACTTCAAGTTAGTAATTTAGCTTGAGTACACTGAAAGCTGGAAATTTTGTATGTGTTCACATTTCTTGCAGATGTCTGTCACACAGCAAATGTTGCTGGCTGGCTGCCCTCAAAACACTAGGAATAAAAAAAAGATCCTTAAAAAAGTGAACCGCTAATGACTTAGAGCCACTTCATATCTAATAGCTAGTGAGTGCACTTCTTGCTTCAAGGGAATGGGAACAATGAAACGCTGCTTGGTGATTGAAGGTTTTGTGTTGTTTTTGAAGAAATACTTGCAAATTCCCTATTTAGTGGCTGGCTTTTCAAAAAGCAGTCAAATCACTATGTGATGATGACAGAAGTGATCGCATTATTCTGAGTTTGACTCAAAACATGTATTGCGTCGGTCATAAAATAAGAAGTTACTCAGAAAATATGCTCTAATACGCTCTGTGGGGTTTCACTGTATCCAGGGAGGGATGCAGTGGCTTTATCAGCTTTCCTTAAATCCACAGAATATCTGATTCTCAATTTCACTGTCCTATTAATTCATGCTTCTGTTAGGGAAGTGAATCAATTTCTGGATCTGATGGGTGTATGAACATATTTTTCCTTACAGTCACAAGGGAAATCAATAAATGTCCAAAGAATGAAGGTACCAAGAGGTATAGATGAATTCTAGTGCCGAAAGCTGGAAGTTAAGGCATATCTAAACATTAGAACTTTGATAAAAATTCAGTGATCAGTGTTTTGCCAGCAGTGTGGCAATGTGCTCTCTCCCACTTACTAGGTACTTGTATACAGTGTACTTTTGTCACTGGGTGCAGTAACTAGGAAAGAACAAAAGACTTAAAAAATGGAATCTAAAGATATCCACTCCTCCTGTAGAACAGATGGGTGTAATGTACCATTTCATTTTAACCCAAATAATGTGTCAGGACATTCAGATACTTATTTCTGAAGCCATACATGTATAACCTCTGATATAATAATAACTGAGAAATTTAAGTTCCAGTTATGAATTTTGATGAAAAAATCTTTAAACAGAAAACAGAGATACTTAAACTAAACAGCTCTGCAATATAATTAGTATTTCCCCTCCTCCTGCCTATTTTATTGTTCATTCAAGTGCACATGTAAAATAAGGACCTGATGAAAAGCCCTTTGAAACAGATGATAATCTGTCAGCTAACTTGGGTAGTGTTTGGATATCACCTGTATGTTTTGTCTTTATAATGAACACTTCAGAGATTTCTCGAGTGCTGATGGAGCACATGAAATAGAGGAGAAAACTAAGACAACTGAATCTGTTTGGCCTTAGGAAGAGAATTTTGAGGAAAGATGACAATGTTATCTTCAGGATCGAAATGTTATCTTCAGTTGTCTAATGGGAATATAAGGAAGATGACACCAGACATTTCTTGTAAGGGGAAAATGATAGGGTAATAAACACAAGTTGCAACATTGGAAATCCCAGCAGGATATTAGGAAAATTAAAAAAATCACAGTAATGTAGGCAAGCGTTGGAGCAGAAAGGCTGAACTCTCCATTCTTGGAGGTATTAAAACCTGACAGTCTTGAGCAATCGGATCTAAGTTGGCCATGCTTAGAGCAAGGGATTTCACCAAATGACAGCCAAAGGTGCCCTCCAGCCTGTGTTATTCTGTGATTCTCTGCTTCTGTAAATTCTGTTCTTTTTATATAGTTTGCTGTTTTTATCTAGCTCTTAAATAAATCTCAGATGTCCTCTGTGTTTTCAGAAACTACCGGATTTGCTCTCATTTGCTTACACAAATGAAAAATGGGAAGGTTGTTAAAGAAAGGATTCAGTGAACTGCAAAATCATGTACTTTTCTCTGGAACTATACATTTTATACATTTGGTTTATAATACCAGGTAGAAAATATGTGCTGAGAGCTCACTGCTTTTATGAGCTATCTATATCCGTGAATAATATATATCATAGGATCACAGGGTGGTTTGGATTGGAAGAAAAGATCATCTAGTTCCAACTCCCTTGCCATGGTCAGGGACACCTTCCACTAGACCAGGTTGCTCAAAGCCCTGTCCAACCTGGCCTTGAACAGTTCCAGGGATGGGGCAGCCACAGCTTCTCTGGGCAACCTGTGCCAGTGCATCACCACCCTCACGGTACAGAATTTATTCCTTATATCTAACCTAAATCTATGCTCTTTCAGTTTAAAACCATTCCCCCTTGTTCTATCCCTACATGCCCTTGTAAAAAGTCCCTCTCTAGATTTCTTGTAGGTGCCCTTTATGTACTGGAAGCTGCTCTAAGGTCTCCCCTGAGCCTTCTTTTGTCCAGGCTGAACAAGCCCAACTCTCTCAGCCTGTCTTCATAGGAGGGTGCTCCTATGTGTTAAATGTATATGTTTTCTTTTCTCTTTGATTTATGTTTGGTTTTGTTTTGTTTTTCTTCAAATGAGCAAAGCATATAAAAGCAGTCTACTTTTTTTAGAATATCAAAACATACTTGCATTCACTCTGAAAATAAGTCTAATAAATGTTATTATTGCCACAGATAGATTTGCTTTTCCATATAAATATAAGCATCTCTTTTTGCTTGTTTTATTAATCTGCATTTTAGTGGAAGTATGTCTTTCGCACAGTGCACTTTTGCAATACCTTTGCCACAGATTTTCTTCAGTAGAATCAAGACTTAAAAACACATTTGTCAAAACCTGACAATTAAAACTGATACCTGTTTGATATATAACAATGTTTTAAATAATTTTTCATTTGAATATACCAGATGTGTTTTTGCAAATTAAGAAGGTGTACATTTCTATTTGAAATATTTTTTGAACATTAAGCTAAAGAATTTCAAAACTTTTTAAACAAATTCAACATGAAATATGAACTGAAATTCTCTTTGCAGTTCAACAAAATATTTAATATTATGGTCAATAAATTTGGCCCAATTTAGGCTGGTTAAGCAAACTTTGCATGTCAGAATTTCTTATAGCATGGGGTAATGATTAGGTAAAGCAAAGCCACAAACACAGGCAAAGCAAACCAAGAAATTCATTCACCACTTCCCATGGTCAGGCAAGTGTTCAGCCATCTCCAGGAAAGCAGGGCTCCATCGTGTGTAACAGGTAGGGAAGACAAACACCATCACCCTGAATGTCTCCCTTTCTTTCTTCTTCCCCAGGTTTATATGTTGAACATGATGCCATATGGTGTAGAACATCCCTTTGGTCATCAGTTGGGGTCAGCTGTTCCCAGCTGTGTCCTCTCCCAAATCCTTGTGCACCCCCAGCCTACTCGCTGGTGGGGTGGTGTGAGGAGCAGAAAAGGCCTTAGCTCTGTGTGAGCACTGCTCAGCAACAACAAAAACATCCCTGTGTTATCGAAACTTTTCAGCACAAATCCAAAACATAACCCCAAACTAGTTACTGTGAAGAAAATAAACTGTATCCCAGCAAAAACCAGCACAATGCTCTTCAATAGATATGTTCTATAGTAAAGGTCCAGAAATAGGACAAACACGATAAAAAAGAAAAAGCTGAAACTTCTTTAATTCTGTAGATTTGACTGGATTGCGATTATGAGAGACACTCCAGTAATACTGCTTTTAGATATCAAACCAACTGGAAGTCAGTGATGATCAAAAGCATTAAAATGTGAAGAAAGCCTACGTTTTTTTCTGAGGCTAGTTGCATATCAATAAATGTTTGCGTGCTTCTCTGAAAACAGAGTAGAAACTAGCACAGAGCCAGAACAGTTAAACAGAAATAATGTACATGGTTATTTCTGCCTACCACACCATCCTGTGATTGTTGTTGAAATATCTGGGTTTCTAACTAGTAATTTTTTATTTTTTTTTTTTATATTTAGGACAGGTCTTGCACAGTTCCACCTTCCTGGGGAGAAGGAAAAAAAAAATCTAGTGAAAACTGATGTTTCTTGCAAGAAATGTGTACAGTAAAGGCCAGATGGATTTCTCAGTATTATTGTCTTGGCCAGCGAGGACTATTTATCAGTACCATATACACATCATTCTAAGCTTATAAAAGACAATGAAATAATTGTGACCAGATTGGTTCAGTTTCACGCTTACTTTCCTTTTGAGCATTGGCTTTCTTGGGTACTGAATAAGGCTTTTAAGAAATAAAGCTTTGGCTTCACAAAACAAAATGTTTTGTTTAGTTTAACTGTAAGCAGCCAAGAGTGTAATTTTGGAGAGACTGTAGCAATTTGTCTTCTTCCATTAAGCCTTTCTGAAGCATTTTTATGACAAAATTGTTGATGTTTTACACAGAGTTTACTCTTGGACAAGGACTGCTTTAGATTGCATTTTATTTTCAATATCTTTTCCTCTACCTGCTTGTTGAGCAAAACCAGGTAACATTAATTATTTCATTTAAAAATGTCTAATACACTAAGTATCTATATGTTCTAATCAATAATTAGCCATTGCTTAAATTGCAATATTCTCAAGATCTTGCAGGTTATGTCAGATGACAGTTTGCACTCATTCATCGTTAAGGACATAAGGCATTTCCAAAAGAAGTGTATTTAGGTCCCCTTTGAAATATTTTTCCCTCATATTATTGAATATCAAACTTCAGATGGGATGCACATAGAAGCATATACTATGTTTGTTTAAGTAATGTTTATATATAGGTATGACTTCTGAAGATGCTAGCATTACCCAAAAGTCAGTGGAGAAAACCTTTACATGTAAAGTGCAGACACAAAATAATACCTAGGAAAAAAAGGTCTAATTTAACACACATAGCTGGGAAATTACGGCTTCCCAGAGTGTTGAGTAAGCTCATAATGCAGAGCTAAGCCTTACAGAAATGTCTGAAGAGCACTCAGACACAAAATCAAGATAAATATCTCACTTCTATTCATGGCTTCCTTGTCAGGCTGTCCTCCTTTGCCTTTTCTTTCTGATATTTTACAAGAAACATCTGCTTTCTAGAGAAGGGGGGAGGTTCAGCTACAGTGAGTGTGGGGTTTCCCCCCTTTTTTGTATTTGCTAACTCTGGATCTGGTAATCATCTCTCTATTGTCTGGTTATTGCTTTTCTGTATTTTCAAATTGTTTCCGCTGCTTGTTTGCTGGCTGCATTGCAGGATGGCAGTGTGTCCTCAGCACACACCTCCTTAGCACGCTCATGCTTTAGGTATACCCTCCCAAGACCGTATGTATATAATATATTAACATGATTTCTATCACATGCTATGGGTTTCTTTCTGGTATGATGATCTGGATGATTTCCAAAACTGTGGCTCTCAGGAGTAAGACAGTTACTGCTTGTTCATTCTGAGGCCGCAGTTTACCTGGGTTGAGTGGCCACTGTAGCATTAGGAGCACTTGGCACACCTTGACTTGTTAAAGATGAATGCTTTGCAATGAGAAATTATGCTGCCAGACAGCAAATTAGTAATTGATGTAAGATGGAGAGTTATAGATTGTAATTGTGCTAGCAAGATATGAGATGATGCTTAAAGCATAATTTTAACAGGATTTAATTAAGTGGAACAGTAGATTAACCACCACTATCCTAACTAAACACATATAGAAGAATTGCAAAATATAAATGCTCATTACTGCTAAGTTGCATCTGCTGTCAGCAGTTGACTTGGAGATGGAATGATTGACTTAGAGCTGATTTAAAATTGTTTAATTTACAAACTGAATTTTAAATCTTTTCAAGTTGTTCTCCTTTAATGCAGGCAGGGGAAGGCAACTCATCTGTTCAGTGCTGCATGGTTCACTGGGTGGGGAGAAGATGACATATTTTATCCGGTCACTGAGATATCATTGTGACATTTCACTCTGTGTATAGCAATTAAAGCAAAGTGAATCATTTACTCAACAAATTCAGTCTCTTGTTCTTCCAGTGGAAGTATTATTATCTCTAGTTTGTATTTGTTTGAATTGCCTGATGGCAAATTTCTCTCATCACCTCAGTTGATGACAACCTGCAATTAGGTATCCTTGTGTATGGTGCTGGCTAAAGAAGTGCAGGGAGACAGTTCCTTCACTGGTTTGTTTAATTACCTTTGCGTGCTGGCTCCAAACAATTTTGGAAGCCCAGCCTCCCTTACTTTGTCAAGCTGCGCAAATCCCGTATCAATTATACCTCCTATTCTGGAAGCAGATCATGTAGCATACAAGCTTCGAATTTGCTTTGCATGACTATTTGTAGAAAGCAAACATAAAAGGAGCTTGTGTTCAGCCACAATACATTCATTGTTAATTTGAAATAAATGTTTATAACTTTCTTTTTTCTATTTGCCTGACATTACTAGCAATTAATTGGGTATTCAGCTAATTCTGCCCAGCCTATGCCTGGTCAGAATTTTTCTGTCCCTCCATTTCCAATAAATTTCTTACACGCTATTTTATCCTTAATGCCTTTATAGCTTGTTTATTGGAAACAGGGTTTTAATTATTTTTCAACACTATTGGAGACCTGATTTAATGAGCAATGGTTAGATATAGTAGGGAGACACATTCACCTGATTAATGTGATAGTTAACTGAGCAACAAAATTGCCTTGTGAAGCAGCAGCTGTACACAGAGTTGAAGCAGTTAAGAAAGTTTGAGGGAATGTGAGAGGAATATTTGAAGAAAGATAATTTTAAACAGGGTACCAAGCAAGATGAAGGCTAAATATAAATATACAGTGTTAGCTTGCTGGTTAATTGGTTGGTTGGTCTGTTAGTTGCGTGCAAGTGCACATGCCTGTACTTATTAGGAGACAGTTTATGTAGTCTTGACTGAAAGATACTGTATTGGAGTGATGGGATATTCAAGAACTGCAGAAAAAAAAGATAATGGGTCCTTCAGGTGTGTGCTGGAGATGAAATTGTGCTGCAGCCAGTGCTTTAGTTGTGTGCAGTGCTGGTGTCCAGATTCAGTGCTAATGTGTGCACTTGGAAACAGATCCATCCTTTGGGAAATAAGTCTTTCCTCAGAGAGAAGAAGGAAAGAGAGAAGGATTTTGTCACTCTTTAGTTGGCATAGCTCACACTGGGCTATTTCTTGTGTTACTGACTTGCTTCTACCAGCCACACTTATGTTCTCAGTTTGCAGGCTTGTGGTCAGCTTAAAGGATCAGACTAGGATGATCACCACAGAATTTTAGTACAAGATACTTCCACTCATGCGTTTGGATGGCATCTTCCCTCCTCTTTGCAAAAGGCATTTGCAAAGGGAGATGTTGCAGTGGGGGCCCAGTAGAAACTCATGACTAGATCACCAGGTTTCATTCCTGCAGAGGGTTGTGGCATCTGTGGAGAGAAGAACCACAAGGAGATTAGTGGGGACATGGTGCACTGATGCCAGAAAGTGGCACAGCAGCAGAAACAGCTAGAAGAGAGGAGCTGAAGAGTGAGTGCTAGAGGAAACACAACTCACCTGGTTTCTCTCATGTAGCTTCCAACATTGCTAATATCTTCTCACAAGACTGAAAATACAGAATATTTCAAGGTCATGACATGGTGTAAACCATTCCACTCACGAACTTACTGGACCACTTATGGCCCAACACAACCCCTCTATTTTCAGCTCAGGGCTAGTAGCTTTGTGTTCCTGCTCTCACATGCGTCAGTGAGGACAGGAGCTTTTCTCTCCAGAAGGGAAAGGTGAACTGGCTTTTTATATGGGATGTTGTATTCTTGTTCACATTCAGATGAGAGCTGTACAGAGTACACAGAACTTGGCCTGGGAAATGAACTGGCTTTCTGTGCCATATGAACACTCTGGGAGCACTGAGTAGGGAGATGACTGATAAGATACTTTGCCAAGATCAAACTAAGTGAAGCCGGGCTGCACACATTACTGGAATTTACAAGATTTTGAAGAAATTAGAGAAAAATAAGAAAGCAATTAACTTACACCTGTTTGGAAAAGGAAAATTCTCTTGTGAGTGATGAGCACCCTGCACCACCTTCACTGGTTCAGCTCATCTCTGTTGTGACAAGTAACTTGGACAGATCTCTGCAAAGTGGTTTTAAATCCTTGTTTCGATTACATGACGGACATATAAATTACTTTAATTATGCTTTGAATGCTTATTTCAGAGCCATGAGGGATGCTGATCTAATGGTTGGAGAATCACAGTAGAATTCAGCAGATCTGGATTTGTCTCAAATTACTGCCGTAGCTTTGCTTTAGCAAATCTTTAACAGGTAACTTTTTTTTTGCATGCATCACATTTTATTGCCTGCAAAAACAAAATAATGATCTTTATGTTCTGCCCATGCTGTCCTGCCTTACCAATTTAGCCAGTAGGATTTCTGTGGCTGTATGTGTTCATTCCTTGGGTCAGCGGTTCTTCAGTCCTTATGGTCCATATCAGCCCTCAGTTTAAAAAGCTTTTGTCCTGTCTGGCTTGGAAGGAAAGTCCCCAGAGATATTGGGATTTGGGCTGTACTTGCTTTTATTATCTTTCGTATAGCACCTTCCTCAGACCAATCTTGTAGAGGACCTGCAGTGCTTGGTGGCTGTGCAGGACAGCTCAGAGCATTGCAGATCAGCTTGTGGAAGCCTAAGACAGGCCCCACTGCAACAGCCCAACTGAGCACATGTTTAATCTCTGCCTCTTCAACAAATGCTTTAAACATAAACATGCTCCAGAGTGTTTTGCTATAGATGGGTGAGCTCCAAAATGTGTTGCTATGCTTTGCTAGATAAGGATCGGTATTTCTCTCTGAAAGAAATCATTACAGGACAGACACATTAGCACTGCCTGCATTTTTAGGTAAGAGACTTTGCTATCTATGTGGCAGCCAAAGTAGACAAAGCCAGACAATATTTTTCAAAATTGCTTCCTGATGTGTAAATATAGATTATTTAGTGTGCTTATTTGCACATGTATTATAGACTAATGCTATCAAGCTATCAAGGCAACCACTGATGGTAACATCGTGTCCTTTATTCTTCAAAACCAACAAAACTCATCTGCTGAAGGATATACTGAATTGTTGAATTCAAGGGTTTTTTTTATTTTGCTTATGTAAAATTTAAAAAGCACATCAAGAGAAGAGAGTTGGAGTGCTATAGGTTATGTGTTCCAATGCAGAGTTCTCCTGGTTTTTAAGAAGAGCCTCAAATACTTTAAGAAATTGCTGACTTAAAAAAAAAAGAAAAAAAAAATTAGAAAACTAGCATATTACTTTGTCACCTTTAAAATCTTGGGGAGTCAAATGTAATTTAGCAGCTGGCCACTTATGTATGATTGCAACTTGTCATAAACCTAATGCTGTGCAGCTGATAAACAGTAACAGAAAAAGTGGGTGATGCAAGTACATGCAGTCAAAGCATCCCAGCCAGCATGTATCAACTCTTGTATAAGTCACATATGGAAAAGTACCAAGCTTGCACTTTTAAAATGCCCGAGACAGTATAGCCTGTGAAGCAAATGCAGCAGCCAAAGTTTGTAAAAGCAACTGTCTAATACACATATACATACATACCTAGCTACATATATGCATAATACATATATGATATTTACACACTGTACAGTATGTATTCAGACCTGATACAGAAGTATGAAACGCAAAAGTGTTGTACACTTGCCTTCTGGAAAACTGTCTGCGTCAACTGCTGAGCCCTCTTCCCTTACTCCTGTCCTCAAAATTACCAGTTATATTTGCAAAGCTCAGCCCTTCACCAGCATCTTGCTGAAAGGAATATTTGGCATGATTTCCTTCTTCGTAACCAGACTCATTTTCCTAATTTACTTGACGCAGAGACAGTCCTCTGCAATCCCTGAAAGGGATTCAAATCCCTCCCTACCATCTTCATCCTTTGTAATTTTTCCAGGTGCACACTTTGCAACTTTCTCAACAAAGTGATCTTTTTTATTTTCTTCCCAAGACCTAGGTATGAACATTTCTGGTAGGAGACAAAAGAAATGTGTTTCCCAAATGCTGCTTCCTCTTTCCTTGGATCTGGGAAAGCATTTGGTTGAAATGGGAGAACCAAATGAGTAGGGTCCGCCAGTCCTGCATGCCTCCTGTCTGTGAACATCCCCACCCTGGGGACGTGGGCTGTGTTACTGGCTCAGGGGCATGGGTTTAGAGGAGCCTTTTGTTGAAATATTGGCAGCACATCACTGGACTCGCTGTTGTTGCAGATGGAATGCTTAGCCGAACAGATGGATTCTCAGCTTTCTAAAAGAAAGGGAAGGTACTTGATGTACCATGATGGGAAAGGAGGGGGTTATTCCAGGCGTATGAAAAGGCAGGAAAGAAGGCACGCTCTGTGCTTTTTGGTGCACTTGGAGCCTAGTAACCTCTCTCTGGCAAACTTGGGGAAGCATAAGCACGGTGCTCTGTGAGAGGGCAAAGGAACTGTAATAGATGTCGGGGAAGTAATTTGCACAGAGCAGTAAAAATGAAGGCAGAGTCTAGATAAAGCCTACTGTCCTCTGCATGTAGCTAAGTATTACACGCTAAGGATGGGGAAGTGCTTCTGCATGAGATCAGAGGTGCACCCTATTAAGGCATAGGACCGCACAGGACTATCTATGCCAGAACAGCATAGCTGGAACAGAGGACCAGTTAATATTTTAAGGTCTGTTGTGTTGTGAAAGAGGCTAAATGTTACCTACCACTGTGAAACCAGGAATCCCCATTTTCCAACAGTGTATTCATCAGTTTTGAGCCATGGTGGAGAAGCTTGTACAATGGCATCATTCAGATACCATATTGCTTCTTACCTTGCTCCTTCTTTTTCCTTCTTCCTCCCCTCCTCACCTCCCCATCTTGTTCATACCTCAATTCCATCTCAACTGTTAAGGTAGGATCCATTCTGTGCAGCATGCAAGAGTCTAACTCAAAATGATGTTATCTGAATCCAATATTTGCTGCTAAAATCTTCATGCAGTTGCCAAGTGGATTGTGATAAGGAAGCATGAACTGAAAGGAGCGATCATATTTTGGTGTGGTGTGTTCACTTACTACAACTTTTCAGTCACTTCACACACAGATACAGACTTAGCAGAAATATTATACTTTATTGTGGTACAATTTAGGATATGATGACAGTGGACTTTAATCTTTACTTTTACCTCTTAGCTTGATCAGACAATTTCAACACCTCTTGATTGCGGATGTTAAAACTGTTTAGCAACAGTAAGGATGCCAAAGGCCTTGGAAGTCCAGATTTTCTGAGGAAAAAATGAATGTGATAAAGGGCAAAAATGTCAAGGTTCTTTCAAAGTGTGATTCACTCTGAAAACAGCTATGCAAAAATACCACTTTCTTAAATAATGGCTCAGGCTTTTATTCATACTCAGGGTTGTGTCTGCAAAAACAGAAAGTCTTTTCCCTGAAAAATAAAGTGGACTGGATTATGTGCCCACTTGTGCATCAGCTGTGCTCCATTTTGTAGACCTGAATTCTCAGGGAGTCTCTGAGATAAAATAAACAAGGAATCCCATCATTGAACTTTAGTATGAACATTTTTCAGAGCGTTGTGTCTGGATCTCTGCCAAGTTTCAGCTCTATAATAAATTAATTCCAACCCACACAAAAGAGAAAGGTGAAAAAAAATCCACACTACCAACTTCTACAAGACAAAAACACTGGGCAATTTTTATGGGGATACAAGTGGTCAAGAATTAGTTATTGGAAAAAATAATTATCTAAAGAGAGTGGGTTCTTCTCTCTAATTGGAAATAAAAACATTTTGCAGCTTTACTAAGCACAGCATAGGAGGAGCATCAGCATTTTGCATCAGCATCACCAACCAGGTTAAATCAAATATGAAGTTAAGATGTTGCTTTGCTGTTGTTTAATTTCTCCTTATACCAATAGTGCAACTCAGCCCACTTTCCTCTCTCTGTAGCAAAATCTAATCTGGCTGCCATAGGACCTGTGAAATTCATGCAGGTGATGAGCCAGGGTCTGCTTTCTGCATTGTATGTCTGGCTTTATTTAATCTCTAGTAACCCTCAGATAATAAATATTTCATATGTTGGACAGGTGAAAGGTTTCATTCAACTGCAGATCTGCTTCCAAGGCAACCGATTCCTGTTATTTGAACAGTTTAAACATGTCGAAAACAAAGCTTTCTTTCTGGTTTCCTCCTCTATGATTTTATAGTAAAGCATTATCCGTCCCTCTTCTGTCTCTCCTACAAGCAGACACAGAAAAGCTGATAGCATTAACAAGTAATTCTAAACAATGTATAACCTAAATGTATTCTCTCTTCCAGTCAAGATGGAATGAAAAATGCCATTTCATTTTACAAGCACAGAGTAAATACCTAGAGATATGAAACTGCCCAAGTTAGCATCTATAAATACTCTGTATGCAAAAAATGTATGCAACCACAGTACTCCATTATGCTTTACAGTATGTTTCTGCATTATGAGTGTTTCCTCAGTACCATTGTCCAGGAATTCTGTTACAGAGTTGTTGGGCTTTTTTTTTGGAGGGGGGCCAGTACCCCAGTTCTTTCTCTGAGAAAAGTTCAGAAAAGATTGTTAACAAAACACCAACCTTATCTGATTTCTGCCAATGTCAGTGCTTGTGACAGATCCAGAAAATGTCTGCTGTATCCTTTACAACTTGCAGCTGAAGAAGCTCTTCTAAAGTATAGCTTTTCTTATTCTTGCTCTGCACATTTCCAAGCATAACGGACAGCTGCTCTGCCTCATCCTCTCAAGCCCTGCCCATGTCTAGACTTTCTGACTTGTGCTGTGCTCCGTGACCCAGCCCCAGACCAATGTCTGCATCCACTGCTGATGTCTTCAGCAAGCACTTCTCTTTCCTGCCTGATATGTCAATTGTGAAAAAAGGGGAAATCTATTAGAAAGGTGGTGTAATTTTGGTAGAGAAGCCCCAAGCAAAGGGATTTTCTGCCATCTCAGATCAGGCTCAGAGACATTTTTGCTTGCATCTGACCTTCTGCATGGAGATTCTTGTATTGCAATTGTGACAGAATGGTGGCATTTCTCCAGAAAGCAAACAGCTTTCTTGGGAAATAAGATGGAGAATACATCTTGGGATGCGATTGAGGAATTGTAGATATTCTGATGGAGATCCATGCATCTGTCTGTCCTCTCTTTCTACTTACTTTACAGATGCTTTCCAGTGGTGCTCTTTCTGGGGACTAGGAGAACGTTCTAGATCTATCCAGAAAGACTGGCATGACATGCACAACTGCTCTTTTGGGTTTAGGGACATTATGGAAAGTGGGTACAGTTAGTGATAGGTGTCTTTGTGCCTGATAGCTCTGTGGCTGATCCCCCTCTTAGAAATAGTTCAACTATTTTTAACCATACAGCCCTCTCCCTTCTATTTCAAGGTGTATAGATTTTAGCCAGCAGGTCTGTGGTTAACCCCTCCTCTCTGTTGTTTATTTCCTGCCACTCTGCAGACACATCACTGAGCGTTAAGTGTGTGAACTCAAAGACGCTCCCTCTCTCCTCTACAGTCTTAATAGCAGACAGTCACAAGACAGGCTTCTCCAGGCAGGATTATTTCTACCTAAGAAATACAGGCTTCAGGAGTATGCCCTTTCTCTCACCCTGTTCAGATTACATTAGAAACATCCACTTCAAGAAACTACAACTGTGTTTATTTGAGCTTTGAATTTAGAAGTAGTGGAGGGATCCCTGCTGCGGCACGCTTGAACCGTGAAACCCAGGTCAGTTCCATATTTTGGTTTTCTTGTACTGGCACAGGGCTACAGCAGTTTGAGCTTCCAGGTCTCTGTGGAACCAATACTTCTTTTAACATGCAGAAAACATAATGCTTGATTTTATAACCTTACCTTCTGGGTTTTGTTTGGGGTTTTTTTTCGTACTACTAAACCAAAATGTCAGGGTGTTGTGTCAGTAAAACACAATGCGTTCACAAAGGATCATGCTGGCAGGCTCGAAAACTAAATGCTGTCTTTTAAACAGACAGGAACAGCTCAGGTTTTCCTTCCTGCCCACCAGGCTGTCCCTGGACTTGAGGGGGACAGCTGTGCTCAATCTGCCTTTTGCTCTGTCACTGTGACTGCCAGCTATCACACTATATAACACGCTCTTGGGCTATGAGAGAATAACAAGTTTCAATCACTGTTCACTGAGGTTGACTTTGTGACTCAAAGGCCCCTGACTTAATAGCCCCTTAGTTTTGTCAGTGAGTCAATGCCTTCTCTGTCTTCCAGCCTTCTATGGTGTTAGCAATTTTGTGGGTTTCTCATATTGCTTAGAGGGAAAGGTGCTGGGTGGCTAATGCGCTGTCTGCAGCTGAGGGGTGTTACTGTTGTTGCCTGGGCTACTTCCTGAGAAGGCTGTTTTTGTTAATAAGTCTACTTATTAATAAGTCTCAGGCTCCAAATTTCACATAAACTGAGTCTGCATTTCTGAAATTTCATGTGTGTAGTCTTTTACTGCAAGATGGATTTGGACAGGGACAATCAAGTTAGTTAGAAAGATTTGGTACCTGCAATGTTTCTTCCTTCCAATGTATGTTGGACGACTCTATTTGAAGGCACAGGACTGTTTGTCTGCTTATTGGGAAAACATCTTGAGGCAGCAATGCTTTGTGCAAGGAAATATGTTGGTGTTTGGTGTGGATCTGGCTTCCATTTAATTTCTGTCTCCTGATCCCCAGTGCTTGTATGCTGTGATGTTGCTACAGTGCTCTTGAAGTGTCCCTCTCAGTGAAAGTTATGCTGCTGTCATTTTATTATCTTTCATACAAGGGGTGAAGGATAACATGGAATATACCCAAACACGGGCTTTTCATCACCAAGAAACCTGTAGTTAGAGCCATTGTCCCCTTCAGTCACCAAATAAAGAGTCTGGAAAGCAAATACTATGTCCAGTCCCAAGTCTTCTCTGGTTTCTCTGCAGTGCACTGAGTTACTCTGTTCCACTTCTTTTCAACTGTTCTTTCTTTGTGCATTCAATCCATGTCTAACTATTTTAGTCCGAGTCTGCAACAGCTGAACAGGACACAATACATGTAGCACTCTGTGATCTTCCTGGGGTGTCAGAATTTTTATGAAGAGATAAGTATCTTTTTTAGGTATTATAGTTATTGAAGACAATGGGGAGATAAGGTTTGAGTGACTGAAAATTTTGTAACTGCACCATTAATGTTTAATTACTATTGGCAGCCGAGAAGTGCCTTTCTGGATTAACCAGCCACTGCTCTAGGAATATGCATAGGTGGCAGAAAGTGATAAAGCTGGTGAAACCACACCTCTGGGAACATGTAATGGGATCTTTCCTGTGATATGCAAATTACACTGCCAAGTTGCTGTATAAACAATTCATGGGAGAAGTAGTAAGAGGTAGTTAAATAGCTGGATCACATATCAAAGATAAAATCCATCACTGGAGATGGAAAAAATGCATTAAAAAAAGTGGTTTTGCTTTTAAAAATAAATAAATAATAATAAAAAAATCTTTGCCCAAAGCATGTAGTTGCACTGAAGAGTAAATAGCAAATGATTTATCACAGTTGTTGCAGTTCAGAGTAAATGAGCACTTAGGAAAACACTGTGCAGAGTTTGTGAAAAACAAGGCTTTTTCTAGTACAAGCAATCTAGCCAATAATGGGGTTTTTTTAATCCCCCTTTTCCTAACTGAGAAAAAATACTTCACAAATGATAATTTGGTTACTTTTTGGGCAGAAGACATGCACTGCTTACTTCTCAGTGATAAAACCAATCCTGCCATTTCTATTCTAAGCATGAGCAATGGTCTCAGGCAGCCCAGCAAAACATATTTCAGGGTCATGTACAGCCACAGATCAATGAGTGTGAGCAAACCTTATTTACACCAGCGGAAGCTGAGCTCATGGCTTTGGTCTGGGTTTCCACTTTTTATATTTTATACTGGATGAGGAAAGGATTCCAGCTAATAGCACTCCTCCAATAAATCACAGATTACTCTTTCACAAATGGTATCGAAGCCCTCATTGACACTATGTCTAACTGCACAGAGGTCAATCCCTGTAGCATTTGTTTTCCCGCAGACTTTTCCTCTATTTCTGTTCATTTAGGATCTGATGTGGCTCAGCTGAAGCTAAGTGAGAAGCCTCTGATTAACTTCAGTGGGAGCTGTATCATGCTTTAAAGTCGTAAGGGGCCAGCAGCAGAAAATTAAGGAAGACAGCAGGGAATATTGAAGCATCACAAGGCAAGGCAAATATTTTTGCCCTGTGACTTTCTTCTGTTTTGTTATGTAATAGAAATGATACTCTACACTGAATTGTACAGTCATAATAAATAGATCCTACATTCAACGAATGCATCAGATTCTGTTCTATGTTTAATCACCCACAAAAACTGTGTCAGATGCTCTTCCACCAGGAACAGTATTTCCTAATTAACTGTAATTAAGGTATATTATAACAACAGGATGTGAAACTAGCTGGATCTGTCTCTTGACATTTCAAATTTGGGTATTTTTTTTTTCTGCCAAGTCTCTTAATATGCTTCAATTAATGATAACAGAGGCCAAGCCATTCTCAGTGATGGATCTACATACGTGAATCTTTGTACCACTGAGATGAGATGGAGCATGACTCTTTCCACCATTAAAGTCCCCTCAGAAACATGGACCCCAATTAAGCTGAATTTGCTGTCCCAGATGTTGATTACTAGGAAGCTAAGGTTCTTCAGAGGACCTGTAACAATTTGTAGCAAGTATAGCATCTCTTTTCATTCACTGAGAAACCACATGAAACTTTTATTCATGCACTATTCAAACAAACAAATGCTTGAGTACCCAAAGAAAGGGTTTGATTATCATCTAGAAAATTACTGCTTCTCCTCTGAGCTGTGGCAGATACCAAGTCTTCACCAACTGATAAGCATTTGGAGAGCTAATCAGTAGTAAAGCTTAGGTATAGTCTTTGTATAGATAGCTTAATAATTAAGATTTTTTAAACTATTCCTGAATAAAAGGAAATTGCCAACTTTAAAAGAGAGAATTTCCTAGCTCAGGCGTTACTGGCTGTGTAATTAAACTGAATGCACTGCTCCTTTGCCCCTAGCCACAGTTGTCCTAAAGAAGATTAACAGCATTGAATTTCTACCAAGGCTGGAATCTTGTTTGTACCCTGAAATATGGACTAACACAACAGTGTGCTGCAACTCCATCTGGCAATTCCTCCCAAAGTTGGTGATGCTTCACTGTGTGCCAGTGATGCACTTCACAGTGTCACCAACTCATGGGACTTGGGGAGGAGTTTACTGTTTCACATATGAGCATAGATGAAACCGAGTTTCTGCAGTGTTTAGTATGGCATAGATATCTGCCTGAGGTAATCTATTAGATGTCATAACACATATGCAATCAGAAGGTCTTGTGTAAAACACTGCGGAAGAAAAAACGAAAAGCATCTCTCCCATGCTACTCCACCGAGCAGCTCTATTATGATCAGGACTTAAGTGATCTATATCTGTGTCTATATATGTCTATACTATATCTGTGTCTGCACAGTAGAATCGTGTTCCTGGGATTTTATTTTTTTCCCTCATTTATTTTTAGCTATCTCAGTTCCCTGTAACTTCCTAAAGAAAATATTTCAGGGATTTATTTGAATTGTGTTCCCAAGCACAATTGTGTTCCCAAGTAAATTACTTATCTGACCGAGAAATGGCTTGATTACAAACTTTTAGTTTTCCTTTAAGATGCCAGTAAACAATTTTTTTAAAGTCTCATATTTTATTTGCATCTTAAGTGCCCATACTCGCTTGATCACATGCAGGAAATATTTTTGTACGCTGCTGCTATGCATGACTAAGAAAGGGGCTGTAGATAGAACAAGATGAGCTACAGGCTGTAATTTACACCTGACAGAGTGTGAATTCCATTGCAAGTCCTTTTAAAGGAAACTTGCTATTTTCTCCACACTCAGATAGACAGTGGTTCCATAAGAAATTGTGATCATTTTCCTTTTTTGTTTCTTCTACTGTGCTTTGGTTTTGATTTTTGCTAGGAAAAAGAATATTCCTCAACGTAATGCAATCCTGTGTTATCTCTAGGCCCAGGTCATGGTCCTGTGATGCTGGACATACCCCATAAGCAGAGAACAGCCTGACTAGGCAAGATTAATAAAGTGTGGGATAAAGAAAGGATTACACCATTTCATGGGTGGGGGATCAAGGCACAGGCAGTTTAACTTAGTTGCCTGAGGTCTATTGCAGAACTATGTGAGAATCGGGAATCTCCTGGATCCCTGTCCGTCTGCTTTTGCATTTCCAGAGAAATTAAGACTCCTTATTTGTTTTGGCTGGACTGTGACTTTGGATAGTTTGGAAGACATTTGGAGATAGAAAGGGTCTATTAGTCTTCCCTACTGAAAGAAATATTAGCAGGCAATTAAAAGAATAATAAATGGGTCTCATTCAAACTGTTCTACTTGCTGTTGCTCTGAGCTTCAGGCAAGAAGGTACATAGAGGTCATTTAACCTGACCGCTAGTGTCACCCAGGCATTCCTAAATTAAATCCTATATTTTAGACAGAAATGCACCGATCTCACAAAGCATTTTCTATTCAGACTGTAAATTCAAGGGACGGGGCTTTGTTCTCTACATGTATCTGCATTTCACCTCCTGTAGTATCACCTGGATGAGCAAGGGCAGTTCATATTCCTGTCAGCTGAATCTCTTGCATCATCACAATTATTTTGATTAATTTGATACCTTGGAGCTTAAAAGAGCAAAGAAACCATTAACAACATGAGCAGAGATGGTGCCAAAGAGGCGTGGACGCTGACCCTGAAAGCCCATTCTTCCTCCTGTGTTCCAGAAGAGCTCTGTGCTGCTGTAGGGAGGGTATTGAGTAGTGGCCATCAAGCTACCTTGGGGGAAGCTCAGAGAACCTGCTGTGCCCCACTGCCCTTTGCATGGGCTATGTCCTCTGTACATTCAAGGGTTGAAGTCAAGATTTAGCCCCAGGACAGCATGGTACAGAAGTTTGCTGGATGAAAATATAAACAAGTCAAAAATCTTCATTTACCATATTCATAGCTACAGGCCAAATGCTTTATTCATAATGTTACAGTGAGAAAGTATTAACATTGCATTTGTTTAAAAAGTAACTAGAAGGCCATTTGTGACCCTTATAATACACATGTGAAACAGTGCTCTGCTGGTTTACACTGGTTGCATTCTGCTTTATATTTTCCGGAGGGCCAATTTGCAAGGATTTTTACTGCAGTAACAATTGCTGTTTATGGACATAAGTAACTAATTTACCAGTGTTTCACACAGTGGCTTCCTGGCTTCTGGTTCACAGTTAAAGGTTCTGCGAATTTTTTGGTCTTGTTGACTTTGGGTTGTTTCTGATTGTATCTTGAAGCCTGGAAATACTATATTACAGTAAAGTAAATACATTATGGTTGTTACTGCCCTTGTTATTAGAAAATATTTATATAGTGCAGTAAATTGACATTGTACTTTACCAACATAGATAAAGGCAAATTCTCTGCCCTCAAGAGCTTATAATTCAAATAAGACAAGACAAACAAACATGCAACACTTTGTAAAATGGTGGGTGAAATGATTATTAACTACGTGAAAGGGGGGAGGGCCTGCATGAGTAGAGGGGGATGCTATCTTCATCAGTGTTCTGAGTTTTACATCACAGTAGCATCTTAAGAGTCTCAAAAAGGACAAAAGCCTGGCTGCACAAGGTGCTATGCAGAAGCCTGGCAAGAGGGTGGCCTTGCCTCTGGACCTCAGAACATTTCTGTCTCCATGACATCCCTGCCCTGGGGGCTCCTGGCTAAAGCCAGCATCAGTCCAATTACAGCACAAAGAGTGCCAGGTCTTTAGTAGGTTTTAGCCCTGCCTGAGTGAAAATCTGCATGACTTCCTGCCCCACAGAAGTGCAGTTTAAATTGAAGAAAGCAAATGCAGATACTAAAGGTATTTCAGGGGAAGGGGAAGGGGGGGCTTGTTGTCTGGGTAAAGGTACAGCAGGCCCACCTGGAGAGAAGAAGGGCTTATTATACTCACCCTTATCTGCATTTCAAGCCTCCTCTGCCCTGACTCCCTGGCAGATAGTTATGAGGGAGAAACCTCAAAATCATTTTTGTTGCTTGCACAACATATAGCTGATGCACAGTAACTGGTATTCTCTTTATCTGACCTTGTGTTAAATATGGCTTGCTTCTACCTCAATGGAAAAGAAGGTGTCCAAGTGTCCTGTGAATGAGATCACACCCACAGAGTATGTGATGTTCCTAAGTTTGCAGTCCTGCAGTAACTTAGTGATCCCATACACAGCTGGTCAGAAAACAGACAAAATTCCTGGCTCTGCTTAGCAATTTAGTTCAACCTCTGCTGAAAGCTGATGGATATGATGGAGCACAGAGAGTACAGAAACTCTGCTCCATCCTGTGGGTTGTGGGAAATCATCTTTGTTCCACTTATTTACCCACAGCAAGCAACCTGGGAAAAGGGAAAAGACAGAGGGAAATTTCCTTTAGCTGTCTTCACTTAATCAAAATAAGATGCTGCCCCCAAGCATGGCATGAAAGGATAAAGAGAGGCAGTAGCATCTTGGACTAGGCTGATGAGCAGAAATAGGGGACTGTGGCAGCTGAGAGGGGTGTGTAATCAACGCTGATCTTTAAAGTGGGAGCTACAAGGAGCAAGGGAGTTAAGTGTCTGGTAAAGAAAAGTAGCTGAGGAGATGGGATTTATTTGGAAGTAGGAAGAAAAGGTCTAGGATGAATTATCTCTCTAGAGACCAGAAAGACGTAGGGCATCACAGTTGTAGGAAATGTGTTTGAGTGGGAGCTCCCGTTGTCAAACACTAATAGTCATATGTTGATATATTCACTGAGGACAGGCAGGGAAAAAAAAGAACCAGAAGGCAAATTATCTCTCTAAATATCCATGTGTATCTATATTTGGGGACATTCTTATGAGTTATTGCAAACTGACTCATGATTTCTGTTCTCCTGAGGTTCACTGTGCTGGAGTTATCAGGCAGGCAAAGGACAGGAGTGGGAGCCGAGTCCCCCAGACTGAGTGTCTCATTGGGATTCATATGGCATGCAGGTTGCCGAGTGGTGGTTGCGTTCCCAAGGCACAATTTGCTCAACCCAGCTCATGTCATCCCATGGGTGTCTGACAAAGCAGATGTCCATATCCAAAACTGCTGTGTAGAATTCTAGTCAGAGAAGTGAGATGTGTACCTCCAAGGTGTGTTTCATTGCCTAGTAGATGTAGGTATCTGAAACAGGCTATCAGAAGTATCTGGTCCTCTCCATTTGCAATGAGGGCAGCAGGAAAGATCAGGCATAGATATCTGCACTGGCTGAAGTTAGGTGAGATGAATCCTTCCCTCCCCTAATAAAACAGCACAGTATAACAAACAATACTGTCTTGGCTGTAATGAGATATTTGGATGAGGGAATGGCACATGGCAGATTAAGGCAAGAATTGTGCCTCCATTGTAAAGGGAAGTGTGGAGTCAATGGATGGAAATTAAGAAACAAAAACAAAAACAAACAAACAAAGAAAAGCAAGAAAAAGCATTGTGAAGTAAATGGAGAAGAATAGCAGATATACTAAGAGGAGTAGAAGTAACGCAAGATAAATGAGGCCAGGAAGCACACTACTAATTTAGAGCTTGTAGCTGGAGAAAAGATCCTGGATGTGATGTGCTAAGAGGGGTTGGCAGTTTTTGGAGTAAGGACAGATGTAAGTTGATAGAAGAGATAGCGAGTTTTTCTCTTAAGCAGAATTTATCACCAGAAACCTTGAATTAAAACAAACAAAACAAGCCTAAACCTCTTTTTCTAGAATTTCACTTAGCACCTGTCACTGAAAGAATACTTGATGGTCTTGCATAAAATTTTGATCAATATGATTTCAGATCGCTTCAGTACTCTGCAAAAAAGTGCTCTGCAGATCACCCAGGCACTTAACCAAGGACACTTAGATGTCACCTCTTGTCACAATTTGGTCCAATGATAAAAGCATGTTTTAAAAATATGAAAAAGTTTGACTGACAAGGATTCTTTTTCCCCCGTGAATCTCTGCCTAAAAAGACAGGCTGCATTAACTCCAGGAGTTCAATTATACAGGCTTTGAAGGAGAAGAAAAATGGTAATGAATACATTTTAGAAAGTTCTAAAAAATTTCTTAAAATAGATTTTCCATACATAATGCTACCACATGACACTTAACTGTCTCCTGGTCTTCTGGGGCTAGAAGAGAGCAGCCTTTGTTCATTTGGAAATTCAATAACAAGGCTCACCTGCTTCTGATGGACTGTAGGATACTGTCCCCAGGGCTCTGACACAGACGGGGCTTTCCCATCACTCTGTTCATTCTTACAGGAGGTGGCATGGGAGTGATTTCGCTTTAGGTTAGCCAAGAAACTGAAATGCTTTTTCTGGAAGTGTGTCCCAGCTTGCTTTGGTCTCTTTTTTTTCCTTAAAAAAACCCCAAACAAACAACCCTTTATATTTCGTCTGCTTGAAGTAACTCTAGTAAACATGAGGTAAGGACACTGTATGGTAGAGTGGGAGAAGGTATTTGTTAAGTGTGGTGCATTTTGATAGGTTTTTCTCACGCCCAACTGAATGAACAATAGCATGTATAGACTTCTTATAATGACTGGTATGTTATGGCACTAAGAAAGCATTCCAATACTTCTCACTTAAGTATTCAGCCTTCAAGTGATGTTGTTGAAGTGTGTTTGCTCCAGACTTGCTTTGGATGCTCTCTCTGTTGTCTGAAATACATTGGTGTGGGAGGATGTCCTGTATCCAAAGTGGTTGGTGGCCTTTCGTAGAAAATAGTGTGTTAAAAGGCCTACCATAAAAATGCTGCTGTAAGCAATGAAAAGATTTCAGGAGCAATTTTTTGTTGTTAAATATAAATTATTGGAATACAAAAACCTAAAGGAAGGATTGGACTAATTCAGTCAGCAAACCACTGTCCTCTTAAATGGGCAGCAAGTGATTCACAATTACAAGCCATCTTGGCAGAGTGAAAAACAGAGATGAAATCATCAACTCACAACAACATTTTGTGTTCAAGGAATAATCAGACCTGTTTTTATCAAGACTATGCTGCATTGCTAGCCTGAAAAGTTACTTTTTCATTTTTTTCCCTTCCAGATGATTTTGGAACTGCATATGCTTTTTCAATAACTAAGCTGGACTTCTATAATACTTTCCTTAATGTGCCTGCAGATTCTGTTATTTATAGACTTCAGCATATTCAGACTGCAGCTGCTAAAGTACACACAAAAGAAAAAGCGCATTTGTAACCTGTTAAGTGTTTGCTCTGAGAGGCCAGTGAAGTTTGGGATTTATCATGAAATATGAGTAGGTGACCTTTCAAGGAGCATAGTAAGAGAACATCCGTTTGTCTTGAAAACCTTTGTTTTATTTTTTACTCACTGTTACAATCTTCCAGTGCTCTGCTTTCCAAGGAAAATCTGGCCGTTGTGTGTACCGAGTGTTATCTTCAAGAAGTGCTGGGGCAGAGGATTTAAGTAATGTGGCATCTTGAATGAGCAGTTCTTCCAGAAAATGTGTTTTGTGTAAATTAGTTTTGTTAAATTTAGAGGAGAACCATAAATATATTGTGATTCTTCTCAAAGTTGTCTTAGTCCTATCAGTATGGCCATGATTTATGCATCATCTGGTTTTCAGTGAAAATTGGTGGAAAGGATACTTTGCAGCTATGCAAAAACCTACATATTCAGTGTACACAGTGAAAAGTGAAATCTCTTAATGCTGCAGCATATGTTTTATGAGTTTATAAGAAAACAGTTTTTTAATGGCATAATCTTGAGTGAGCCAAGGTGTTATAATTCGTTCATAAGACAAAAAATCAGAAGATCATGTAAGTGTACACATACACAGAGGCTCGAAAAGTAGGACCCTGCTTATTTTCACTAGCCTCTGCCTAATGAAGGTGTTTTCTTAAGGAATGTGCCAGTTGCTGCAGAATCAATATTTGCTTTCAAAGGCCTCTTGTAAAAGGAACATGTGACAGACAAAACCAGGGTGACTCCTTGGAGGCCCTGGAAAGCAACTGGCCTCTCTTCAGTAGAGCTGTAGAGAGCTGAAGCATGCATTAGGTACCTAAGTTAGGATCCCATCACAGAAAATAAGTAACTCTAAAAAGAATGGTCTGGTGCCTCATAATTCTCTTTTAATTTAATTAGTAAATGTAATTTTGCAAATTGTTGAGGGAAATATGTGTTTTCCTTCAATGTCTTTTGAATTTCAGAATTTAGGTGAGTTTTTCTAGTGTTAACATACCACTGATCATGCAAAAATATGAGACAATGCCTCTTCTTGAAATGAAGATAAACTGCACATGCAATATAATTAATAAAAGCCATCTTCAGAGTCACATTGGAGATGTTCTATTTTTCTCATGTGTTCCAGGTAGGATGGCTACGGCACAAAAGTATAATGTTCGTTGTAGCTACTCCCAGTTCTCTTCTTTATCATAAGATGGTCAGAAGAAGTGGATAGTGACTGACAGCAAGTCCTTATCTATCCTTTCTTTTTTTTCTTCTTTACTGGGGGTCCTGTCTGTAGGACACTGGGAAGAACCAGTACAAAATGCTTGATATATTTGAGGAGACCGCTGGAGCTACCCTGGTAAATGACCTGTACTTTGGCAGGTCAGTTGGAGTGGGACCAACCTACTGACCGGTGCCCTATCCTATGAATCACAGGGCACAGTGACACTTTGCACATGCCATTCTTTTAAGAACTGGAAAACTCCCCTAGATGTTACAGTTCAAAAGATACCACTTTGCTCCTTCCCATCTGCATTGTCTTGAGAGCAGTCAACATTTAATGTCTTTGCAACTTGTAGTCCCAGGTTTTATAAGATTGGTGGCATCAGTCTTTTCCTTGAAGGATTTAGTGGTCACTAAAATTAGACAAAGAGGTGAAATGACCGAAGGTCACCCAGCAAGTCAGTGTCAAAGTTGGGTGAAGAACCTCCTTTTTGCATCGTGGGGCTGGCTGCTGACCCGGGCCCTCCACACAGACTCGTTACAGTGGTTCATTTAATCAGCTTCGCTCCATGTCATAATTCATTGTCTGTGGTGTTATGGATATCTAAAGGGTAGGATTTTAACTTAGCAATCTGCTATGTTATTGAATTAGTTTTATGTTGTGTTCATTTCTTTGTCTCATGGCATTCATTGCCTGTGATAATTGATGCACAATATATAACCAACTTCTGAATTCATTTGGGTAACTGCATTTAATTGCCTGGTATAAAATATGTGTACTAAGTACAATCTGCTGTGACTGCTATGACTGAGAAGTGCTCATTGATATGGACTTGAGAGTGCTTTATCTTCCTGACAACCTGTCTGAGGAAAGTCTAAATGTCTCCCACAATCTGCCATTCGAGGGCTGGTGCTTGCATTATGTCTGCAAAAAGAGAGACCACAAAAAGCGTTACATGGAATCGTTTTACAAAGTGTTTGGCATTGAAATTTTGTTAATCAGAAGCTCTCAAATAAGGAAGTTTGTATTAACATCCCAGCTTCTCCCAAACTTCAAGGAATTGCAGTGCCCAGAAGACTTTACACATTTTCTTCTGTAAGTCAGGCTTATGGCTTTGTTTGCTTCTGAAGTTACTCCCCTGGAGTAAAGCCACTACCATGCACAAGTGTTTATAAACACGGATTTCTTTTACATCTATCTTCAGGTCATTAATGCCTGGAGGAGTACCTAATAAATCAGGAATGCTTTCTGAAGGTGTGATGTCAGTGAAATGGTGTTGATTAATGTCTGCTCAGGGCACACAGGATCTCTGCATAAACTTACACTTTCTTGCCTGTTTAACCAGTATCACAGTAATTTCTTTTAAGAAAGCAAGAATCTTTGCTAGTAGATGTATTTCTCATCGAACACAGCACTTTTTCTTTTTATACGACCTAGTGAGTGGGTTTATTTGTTTCGTTGGCTTGTTTTGTTTCCAGTGTCATGAGGGGTATAATAGTGATGTCTGTGCTATACAGAGAATTGTTGAAATTTGCCCAAAGCTGATTTTACCTTAAGCGTTAATGAAACCTTCCCCATCTGAATTTTCAGAAGTTTTTAAACAAAAGCTAATGTTTGAGTCTAAATCAGGTGTGAAATGCCTGTGAGATTACTTTAACTGTATTATGTTGCTCTGTGTTAATGTAACCAGCAAGCTGTCAGTACAAGGGATGTTCGCAATTAGTATTTTTCTTTTTAAGAGAGCTAGTTTCTACAGGCTGTACCATTAGTTCTGCCTACAGCTTTCTGCAAATTATTCAGTGTTCATAGATGCATTTATGCTTGCTGTTCAGCTCTCTTCCACTGACAAAATAGCCTACGGCAGTTCTAGGTTAGATATAACTAATTCCACTTCAGGCTCCTCACATGCTATTTTGTGTTTTTATCCCCTGGTCCAGCCTCCACTGCATCCAGGTCCTGCTGGTAAAACAGTAGACTTGATGGCCAGAGAGAAGGCAAAGGTGCACAAAGCCAGCAAGGGCTGTGAGAGTGTGTTTCAAGCAAAGGCTTTCATGGTATATTGGGCAGAGCTGGTGGCAGAGTACAACAGGAGTTTCAACAATTAACCCTCTGATTCTGCTTTATGTCATACTCATGGTGTTATGTTCTTCCTCCCCTGCAAGGACTTTGATATACTTCAATGAATTAGCCACAAGTATTCGTTATAGTGTGAAATATGTGGACAACCTGGTAGAAGGCAAACACCAAAGAAGTCACCTGTTAATTCCCAGTAGGCTAAGGTGCATTTGTCTAGCTCAGTGTCTGATTCTTTATGGACCAGTTTCCATTTCTGGCAGAGGTCATACAACTGCAATGTGGGTTTGGAGGAAAAATAGTGTAGAGTTTGGCAGCAGACCTTGTCACCTAGGGCACACTTCACAAGGCAGTAAAACAGGGGGACAGAGGGAGTGGCAGAGAGAGTCTGAGACCCATTTCTAGACCTTATTCCAATAATCCAGGTCTGTCTGAGATGCCGTTACCCCAAAACCACAGGGCAGCACCTCCTTCCTCCCCAGTATTCAGGATGATGCATTATGCAGACAAGCAAGTAGCACACAGAAAGGTATGAAAAGGCTTTTCATCACTCTTGGCTTTCAGACGTACCTTCCTACATCAAGGCATCAAGGCTGTTGGTCACGGGAAGAAGTGAACCACTTTCATCTGGGCTATTCAGCATATATTTGTAAATCAAGATTGATTTGGGAATGGTTCATAAAGAGCAAGGGGGGGCTGTACTGTGTGAGAAATAACTTACTGACAAGGTGTAACTCAGACAGCTCTAACCTTGAAATAGATGTTTGTGGTCAGAAGTTTATAGCCTGAGTGAAAGAGCTAAGTACAAGTTTAAGGAGTTGAACAGGAGACACCCAGTTTTTAAAAACTTGACATAAATCTTGGGTGGCTTGCCTTGTGTTAGTCACATTCCCTGCAGAGGACTTTAGTTCAATGTTTGTTTGGTGTTTATAGAAGTTATTTAAAAGCTAATTTTATGATAAAATTATTTTATGTTATTTATAATGAGTAGTGGAGATCAAATAAGAATTGGAATTACAAATTCAGTATTAAGAGTTGATAAATACTGACTTCTAAATAAGCCCACTGTAGATTTGAACAAAATGCTTTTTAACCTAGCATACTGGTTATTTGAAAATTGCAGCATACTAAAAAATGTACAGCAGTGTCTGATCCTGACTCTTCCCTCATTTTCACAGCTATTGATGTGGTCATGTTCCTATGAAGTGATCTGTACAGTGTCAGGGAATTATGATATAAAACTTTCTGGCTTGTACTTCATGCACATCACATGAAAAAAAGAAGAGTGTAGGAGGCACTAAGCTAAAATATAGAATAATCATGTTAATTGTGTCTTTTCTAAAGATGAATTCTTAGGGCTTGCATGTTGGCAGCCTCTTAAGGTCTTTCAAGTACTTTATTAAAGACAGTACAAGTATCTTAGGGCTGAACTAGTCACTGAGGTGTACCTGCACAGCATTAATGACCTCCCCGACACTTGTAAGCATGTGGTCAGTTGTTGGCCACTAGTACCAAACAGACCTCTGGGCAAGCCAAAAAATAATGCAGCCCACCTTCACCCCCAGTCACATGTAACTAATGCACAAAGAATAACATGGGCATGTATCTGTGGTCATCTTCACCCCAGTGTTTTCTCCCTCTGCTATGAGTTCTGGGAGCTCACAGCCTTTGCTCATGCCCCTTGCCCATTTGGTCATTCAGCCTCCTTTCTGACCAGTGATGTGCTGATGTTGTTAGCTTCAGAAACAACAGTAACAGCAAGAAGTTACCGTTACGTAAAATTCATGGTTTGACAGATACCTGATGATAGCAATGTGTTTTCACTAGAAGCAAATACTCCACCTTTTCTTTGAGCTAACTAACCTTTGTGAGCCAAACATATAGTATTACTTAAGGAGCAGGCATCTTCTTAGCTTTGTTAGGTTTTGTTACTTTTCCATGTCCCTGCAGGTTCCATTCTGTAAGTCATTGCAACATATTTTTTTTTCCTATTCATCTAGGACACTATTTCCTTGAAACTTGCAACATCAGTTAATTATGAACAGTGAAAAAAAAAATCATATTCATCCCTTAATATGTTCTTTTAGCTCAGGCCTTCAAGCCAAGGAGGCTGTGTAGCTACTGATAAAACCTAATTTGTGAAGGGCTTTTCAGCAGTGTGACAGGTTCATACATGGCACTCGTTGTTCAGCAGGCAAAGTAAAGCACTCTCTGAAACACCTTTACAGCAGCCACTAAATGCGTGCAAGGAGGCTGGGGCAGGTGATCCAGAGGGAGTGGGCAGCAGCAGTGTTGCTTGACAAGAAAAGCACAACATGGTCCCGGAAGCCAGACGTATCCTGGGCTGCATCCAAAGGAGTGTGACCAGGAGGTCAAGGGAGGGATTCCCTACCTCTGCTCTCATGAGAATGCAGTACTGCATTCAGCTCTGGTTCAGCCCCCAGCATAAGAAGGACGTGGACCTGTTGGTATGAGCCCAGAGGAGGCCACAAAGATGATCAGAGGGCTGGAGCACCTCTCCTATGGAGACAGGCTGAGTTGGGCTTGTTCAGCCTGGTGAAGAGAAGGCTCTGGGGAGACCTTAGAACAGCTTCCAGTGCCTAAAGGGGCCTACAGGAAACCTGGAGAGGGACTTTTTACAAGAGCATGTAGTGACAGGACAAGGGGTGCTTTAAGTGGGCAGAAAGGAGTTTCGTATTGATACATGGAACTAGGTGATCTTTAAGGTTTCTTCCAACGCAAACCATTCTATGATTTTATGATTCTGAAAGTGGTCTGTTTTTTTGCAACTATGTTCTGACTGCAGCACTTGATAGTTGATTTCATCTTTTCTCTTTCAGAGCCTAATGAGCTGTGTGTGAGCCCTGCGTTCAGTGATATCCCATGTCAAGATGCTGCTAATACAGTAGTAATTATTCCTAGCTGAAGAAGTCTAACAGGAGCAAAAGGAACTGGGGAAAAGCAATGGCTGCCGGTAAATATC
The DNA here is from genome assembly GCA_026283785.1 of Coracopsis vasa. Lineage (NCBI taxonomy): Eukaryota > Metazoa > Chordata > Aves > Psittaciformes > Psittacidae > Coracopsis > Coracopsis vasa. The sequence goes on from JANHGB010049519.1 coordinate 39,938, forward strand.
TCAGGTTTTCAAAGGTCATAAGAAAATAGCTGGAAAGAGCTGATTTCAGCTGTGAGTGGGGAGGGGTGAAGCAAAAATGTGTGATCACACCTTGAGTTTGGGGATTCAGTATTGGAAAAATATGATTTCTTAGCTATCCAACCCACTCTTCCTTGCACAACCCAGGGAAATCCATGCCGTGTTCATAATTCTCTTTTGGTTTTAGACAAAACTCCTTGATATTTCCCAAAGTGAATAGATTTAGTTTGACCTCTTTTTAGTTAACGGCTAATGTATTCTTAAATCTTTTACAAAAAAACACATCTTTAGGAAAACAGGGTAACCAGGGGAAACTCTTTTCTTGGATTCTCCTGACAGGTTTCTGGCAAGCTGTCACAGATTATATACAATTAAATCATATCAGAGGGTTTAAGGGCAATTCATTCAAGTTGGGTGGGGCATTAGAAGTTCTCCAGTCCAACCTCCTGCTCAAAGCAAGGCCAGCCATAGGGCCAACCCAGTTGCTTACAGCTTTATCAAGTTGAGTCTAGGAAGCTGCCAGAGGTGACAACTGCACAGCCTGTTTCACTACTTGACTGTCCTCATAGTGAAAAAGTTTTCCATATAACCATCCCAAATCACTCTTGTTTCATTTTATGTCTTTTGAATGTTTCCAGTGTCTTTATGTTTTGCTATACAATAGCAAGCACTATTATCAGTGGTCTAAAGGTGAATCATAATTAAGAAACAAACTCAAAATAAGCAGTGCTTTTGATATCTCATTTTCACGTAAGGTTTTGGTTAAAGATCCTGGCATGTTGACTTTTCTACTTACAGTGTGCTTCTTTTCTTGCAGCAGCTGATGGTTTGGGAAGTATAGCTATAGATACCACACAACTTAACATGTCAGTTACTGATCCGACAGCTTGGGCTACAGCTATGAATAACCTAGGGATGGTTCCAGTAGGACTAGCTGGACAGCAGCTCGTGACAGGTAAGATTTTTCTTTTTTAAAGAGATTTCTTGTACCGTCTGTGAATTCTTTGAGTCCTTTTAAAAATACATGGAATGATTTCTGAGGTTATTATATTTTTATATTCTGAAAACATCACCTGTGATTAATATTGCATATCACATATTAGTCTCTTATTATAGTAGGTATATAATCCATATTATATTTTAACCTTGTGGAAAAGCCAAAACTCCTTGGGGAAATTAAACAACTAAACCATTGATCCTTACGCTGGGTCAAGATCAGAAGGCAAGTCACGTAAGGGAAGCATTTGTTTCTGTTTCTCTGTTCAAGTAGGATGTCTTGAGGTTCTGCCAAGGAATACCCTGGGCTGGGAACTCCTGACTGGAGAAAGATTTTGAATTTATGTTAATTGGGCAGAAAACCACAAAGCCCATTCAATTTGTATGCTTGGTTGATATTAGTGAGGTGAAGCTTTCCTATCAGGTGTGTGCTTATTTACTTTTTGCCTGACTCCATAAATTGAATTTGAAGAGGTTGCTCTTGTTTGATTTTGTTATTTCACTTCCCAGACATAGTTGGGGAGAGTGTTACAGGAAGTTGGTTATTGTAACAACAATAAAAACAACATTTTGAAACCAGCAGTGTTTCACAGACAAGCCTGGACATATCAGATGCCGTTGTCAACAGCAGAGGCCCTGTAAATTGGGATTAATAAACCTTCATTCCTCCTGTGAGGTAAAGAAAAAATACTTTTATATGGGTGGGTGCCCTATAGACACAAGCCACATGCCAAGCATATGACAGATCTCCTCTGGAAGCTGCATTGCCACTTAAGAAGAGCTGTGCGGCATATAGATCAGAGCAGCATCTTATCACATCTGTGCCTGTCCATGTAGTCATGGATGCAGCGAGGCAGGTCATGATGTAAATCGCTCTGCCTCCCTCACCAGGGATGTGTGACACTTAATTTTGGCCAAATATGTCCCCTTCTGACACTGGGAACTGAGTGGAGCTGTGCCAGATCACAGCTGATGGTCTGGCTCTGAATTACCTGTGTTACAGGCCAGTAAACTAAGCTGCAAGAAAGCTCATTTATAATAAATCAGTCTCAAGCATAGAGTTTAGCTGGTGGAGGCTGTGAACTGATTCTTAGTCTCTGGCTTTAACCCCACACTCCCACACTCCTGATTACAAGAAACAAGCAAAGCCACCGACTCCTCAGGAGTCAGTTCTGTTCAGTGTTTTTATCAATTACCTGGATGCAGGAGTTGAGTCCCCACCAAGTTTGCTGGTGATACTAAATTAGGAGGAGCAGTTGATTACCTTGAGGGCAGAGAGGCCTACAGTAGAGATCTGGATAGAGTAGAGCAGTGGGCAGTCACCAACCATATAACATTTAACTAGGACAAATGCCAAATTCCAGTGTATTCCTGGATGTACGTGTGGACTGGGGGTAAAAGATGCTGGAGTGCAGCCCAGCAGAGAGGGATCTGGTGGTTTTGGTTTATGGGAAGCTCAAAAGGAGACAGCAATGATGGTGAAAGGACTGGAGATCAAGGCTTAAGAGGAGCAGCTGAGAAAACCTGAGAAAAGTAGGCTGAGAGGAGACCTCATTGCTGTCTACAACTTCCTCATGAGAGTGTGTGGAAAGAGCAGTGATGATCTCTTCTCTTTGGTGTTCAATGATATGATGCAAAGGAATAGCTTAATCCTTTGACAGAGGATGTTCAGATTGGTTATTAAGAAAAAGTTCCTCAATGTGAGGGTGGCCAGGCACTGGATCACACTCCTTAGGTCATTGTGTGTTGGTGTTCAAGAAGCTTTTGGACAGTGCTCTTTGATATATGGTTTAACTTTAAGGTTGTCCTGTGGAGTCAGGATTTGGACTTGACTGTTATGGGTGCTTTCCAGCTCAAGACTTTTTATGGTTCTAAATGCTGGTGGTGAAAAAGCTTTTTCTGTTTTCTGGTGGGGCTTTGCCTGCAGGTGTTTCGTTCAACCTGAATGCAATTACCTCCAAACCTGAAAATAGCCACATCAGTCAAAATCAGCTTCTGCTGCTTTCATTTAAAAGCATCTCCATTGCATATCCCCTGGAGGTTTACCCACCTTTTTGACTTTCTCTCTTCCTCTTGTCTCTCCAGTTTCCATATAAATCGTGTCCTCAGGTGTGCTATGCAATCCCTACGTGGCAGTCTATCTCATGTGCAGTGCTTTTCCCCACAAGGGATGATCTCCAGGAATTTATTTCATTGCCAGCTCCCTACTGTAATTTCCTAAGTATGTGTATCACGTATTGTAGGAGTGTTGTACAAGTCAGTTTGTATTTGTTCAGCATTTTCTATGTATGAAAGGTGCCATAAGTAATAAATATTAATTACTGAAGTGCTCTCTGATTTCTCTATGGGTGCAGAACTTCTTTTCTTTCCTTTTGCTTTTCTTTGTTTGAGACTCTTGTATTTTCAAAGTAAATAGGTGCTTTGACACATCATTATATTTCCTCATGATTCATAGGTTTTTGACACATTTTCTTCATGGCAAATCCATAGTGACAAAACCACAACTTACCATGAAAAGACAGACTTCTTTACTATAATATATTTACTGTATCTGCATTCAGTGAGTGTTTGCATCACTATGTCTGACCAAATATCTAGTCCTTAGCCCTTTCTGACTTTCTTTCATTTTTTTTGCTATTAATCTTAGTAATGAACTCATCTTTGTCAGCAGTCACATATTACTTTTGTTACTGTCATCTGTGACATTTCTTGGAGATGAAAATGACACATCTATGTCCCAATGCTAACTTCATGTCTGTCTTTAAAAACTTATTTTATTCTTTCTTTTCTGCCTTGATGACAGGTAGGAGAGCAGTAAGTAGTTTAGATTAATCTTGGAGAGAGTGTGATCTTTCCTGGATATCTTTACATAACCTGCCATAGTCTGAAATTTGGTGTATGGTATTCATCTATATCCTGACATATCTCTTAGTTCTCTGACCTTTCAGTTTCCAAAGGATTTATCCATTCACAGCTTTTCCTTTGCAAAACTAACCAGTTCCTATTTCCTAAATTGTGTTTTTGTTCTCGTTGGTTTGGAGCCCATATGATCCATTAAGTCTTTTTAAAGGTTTTTGGTGGGGAGTTTTTTGCCAACTGTTGTTAACTTTGCTGCTGTGTAACGTGCTGGAATGCCTGCCTTGTAACAGTTATGCTCCCCACTTTGCAATCTGTGAAGCTCTTGCCTAGCCTGAGAGTTTGTTAAAATGACAGCTAAAGCTTCTGCGACATCTGGCCAATGCTCTTCTCACAGCCTGGGATGTAGGCTGTCTGATCTTGGTAACTAATCAATTTTAAGCACTGCTAACCTTTTAATACCAGTTTAGATGATATCTGCACTCTATTTAATTCCTTATCTCCCAGTGTTGTAGAACTGGATTTTTGATCTGGGCAAATGTCAGAGCCTTTAATTTGTAAAGATGTATTCTTGCAAATAGTTGTATATTATCTCTTCTGTTTCTACATATATTTTGCTTACATTTATTATTATTTATAAAGCTTACCTTTTTCCATAATATTTGGCTACTGCGTCACATATACACTAATATATTCATTTATACATTGTATATGCATAATTCATACAGTAAACTGTATTTTAATAATGCAATAGTTACAGTGTTAAAGATTGATGTGAAATAGTTATGGCTGAAAAGCATTTTCATTCTAAACCTCACCTTTCAACAGATTATAATTTTTATAATTTTTCCCCAAAATTGCCCTTTGGGCTGAATTTTCTCATGGTTGGTCTCAGTCCAGAGTTAAAAATAATGCTGGAAAGGTTGGAGAGTATCTGTTTTGTTACATTTTAGGACTAGCAGAAAAACTCGATGATCTCAGGCCGACTAAGAATGTTTTATTTTGCTTTTGCATTGGTACTTTTTAAAGACAATTTTGGCATTTCTGAATTTAGTGTTCTTACACTTTCATTTATTTCAGCAAATGGCAACAGGTCACCTGCCTTCTAAAGGAAGAAATCCTGCCAGGAAAGTTATTTATGTCCCTGGTTCAGTTTAGTTTTTATTTCACTAATGAACCATTGCCCTAAAAACCATGAAGCAATCTTCAGATGGTTTCCTCCATGACTTAGATGACCTAAACATTTGTTAGTCAAAAATGGTATATGCCAAAAGTTCCCCAGTACAAATGAACATGAAGAGTGGTACGTAAGTGGTAATTCTTTTAGACTTAGTTAAGCTCATACTCAGTGCTGCATACTTGTGCTCTTAAAGGGAAAAATAACAAACCACAAGGGCAGACATCCATTAAAGTTATAGATCTGCCTAGATGTCAAGGATATGCCTGAAAACTCATGCCTTCTACTTATTTACAGGACAGTTATCAAGGCATACTTTTCCATGGGAGTCTGGCCAACAGGCCTCAGCCTCAGGACATCAAAATTTTCAGTGATCCCTAGTCTTGTTTCTTCTGAAGTTAGACTTCGACCAGTTGTACAAAATCCTAGTGAAATCAGAGACTAGGAAGGTTTGAAGCCTAGCATCTTGCTTACCAAAAAGTATAGAAAAAGATAACATCACTTTTATGACCTCAAGTATGTATTTTTTAGACACGAGAGGCTGTGAAATATTAGACGCTTACATGAAACTTTCTGTTTTTCCATTTGTCTTTGCTTTCCCCACACACTTGTCCTTTGACCTGATTTCAGTGGAACTTAGGAGCTGTCAGTTCCAGTCATGTCACCTCACTCAGGACTGTGCTTTTGGCAATGTTGAGTATCAGATACTTCACAGGGAGAGATGTACAAGGCAAATCAGTGCTGAAGTGTTTCTCCCTCTGATGGGTTTTCCTCTTGATCATTAATATATAGAATAGGGTTCCCCAGACTAGAGGTTGTATTTCCTAACCAAGTCATAACTCAGCAAAACTTCACTTCCGGAAGCAGCCCCTGCAACAGTAAATGTTGCAATTCTGAAACCCCACACTTACTAAGAACAGAAAAAAAGGGGAAATTTCCATCTAGAGACTCCTAAATCCCAAGACACAAGGTTAAATATCCCTTCCAGAAGTTTATTTGCTCAAGACCTCCACATATTTGGAGATGTAATATTCAAACTCTCTTTCTTCAGAATCAATACTGTAACTAAAGGCAATCATTAAATTCAGATTTCAGTTAGTCTCAAGCATTTTTTCCATGTGATAGGCATATCAGGGAGAAAACTCTTACTCCAGTATCTCAACATGTCACTGATTCCCACACAGAGGAGAAGACCTAGGAATTGTTTAAGAAAAATCAAGGGTGTGCTGAAAGTTAAGAATTCTCTCACCATTCAGCCTTGGCTATGGAGAAGTCCTTTAATCTTCAGTGGTTTTCTACCATAAAATAGATGAGGCATGCTTTATGAGTTATTGCTCATTGCAGATAATCATATGCTGACTAAATTGTAAACATATCCCTCATTGTTCTTGTACTATTTTTGTAACGTTAATGAAGAAAAATCAAATAAACCAGGAAATCAAGGTATATTTGATTATATTCAGCAGTTCCACACACCCCCCCCCGCCCCAAAAAAGACTGTACAATAAGCAGTGCCGAAGTCTTTAAGAAGTCAGCTGGCTAGAAGACTCTGTGAACTCTCGTGTATACTTCTTCTGTGCCCTCTCCATTACTGGAGGCTTGAAGCCACTGATAGCCATCTGGCAGTCTCATTTCATTTTACTCATGCTATCCCATTACCTGTTAAAGCTTCCTTTTTCTACACTTCATTGCTTAGCCACTGAACCAATGTGCCAATGTGCACAGAACTTGAATTATCCAAGACATGCCTAACAAAACACAGCTTCCTTTTCTGTAATTAATACTGACCTCCTGCTAATTGATTGCAGGGTCTTTCCACTGAAAAGTTTTAAAGTGAGACAGTTGTATTATGACCAGTAGTCAGTTTTTAAAGGAAAAAAATTCTTCAGCATCCATAATTTGTGACTAAAATTTAGCACATTCCAGATGTAAGCTTTGAAATGCATAGGCAACTGGTGAAGGCACGCTACTCACTCTTGTTCCCCTGCCCCTGTAAGGTGCAGACCACAAGTAGCTGTTGGCAGAGTTCATCAGGCCAGTGGCACAGTAGCATATAGAGTGTTTACCCTTGTTCTGAATGCTGCACAGTCTTGACATCTGGCAGTAAAAGAAGATATAAAAAGTCTTAATAAAATGTGCAGGTGTTTGTAGGTTTTGCAAACCCCTTGAGGTTACAAGGTATCTTCAAAAAGGCATCTTCTCAGCTGTTACATCTTCCCAACCTGTTTTATACATTGTGTTTTGTTGACAAGCCAGCCTGTGGAGCTAGAGAAATGTAATAAGGCATATTCGGAAGAAAATGATATGATTTTCCTAATTTTATTCTAGTTCTTTACTCCTTTATTTTTATAGTCTCAACTACAGAAACATTGCATTTTAGTCAAGAGGAAAAGATTTACCATTTAAATTACTTGAATGAGCAATCAGAATAATTAAAGACATGTGAAACATACTCTAAAAGATGAACGTCAAGCCTGTACCCAGATAAAATGATGTATTTTTATTATTGAGACACAGGAAAGCAGCAAGAGTGGAAGAGAATAGGTTCTGTGGGAATCCCAGTATGTAGAGCCACTGGGAACATCTCTGAAGTATTATATATTAGTGTAACAACTAGGTTTTTTCATTGACCTGAAAAGTGCCTGCAGAGTTAATCACACTTTCTATCATGTGAGTGTTACTCAAGGAGACTTCACACCAGGGAACATTAAAGTGCTAGGAACAAACACAGTTAGCTTATAACAGAAAAAGGAGATAGATTTGACGGCCAGAGGAAATGTGTCAGAAACTCTAAGTGCCTTTGACACACGATAGGGTTAAGTGTGCCTCTTAGGTCGTTCAAGTACCTCCTCTATATTAGACCTTAATTGAGGCCAAGGATGAAGATAATGACTAAAATCTGCTTGGAGCTTAAAGATAAATAGTGCTTTTAACATGGTATGAGGGGCTGAATGTCCCGAATAAGCAAGACTCAGAAGTGAACAGGGGTGCATAAAGGGAATTATTAAGTGCAAAGCTTGTGTTGTATTGTGCAAAGCTTGCTTTGTATGTGAAGTGGAGGCTTTTTTGGGAATATGGCATCTCTCTGTTGTTATATTTTTGTCCAGGACAGTTAGCAATTTAGGAAAACAGACTGATTACTATTTGCGTAACTCTTCTTAATATTCTCAGTATGCTGGAATAAATTTCTGATGAAATCCATATTGTTTGGCTGGTTTTGGAATTTTGTTTTGTTATTTAATTGCTGGATGTTTAGCATGTTGTTATTTAAAGTAACATAAGGAAGTATTTTATTTTTGCAAAAGCTTTTCCCATCTTTTATCTCACTTTGGAAAGCCTCAATTCCCACTATTTTTCATGTGTTTGTTTGTTGTAGACAAGAAAGTTTGTGAGTAATTATGAGCATCCCACTGTATAAAGTAAGCCAAGAGGCTGTTGGGAACCATTTGGTACTAACTGTGCACTTCTGCTGGAGCACAGTTTATCTGTGGTGCTTTCCCTTCATACATCAAACCCCATCCAAAGATCTCAGGTTCCTTGGCTGACACAGGAAATCCAGGGTAATCACTGTGTGATATACAGTTTGCTGATGGGAAAATTGAGTTACTGTGGATAGAAATCAACAGAAAGAGCAAATTGACCATTTTAACTAATCAAAGACAAGTTATAAATACCAGGTTATACATTTTTATGGGAAAAAAGGTTTGTTAATGGCAGATATTTGAAAGCTGGGCATAGTCATGGTGTCTAGGTGGCAAGGCAAAGGTGATGCTACCTGAAGCCCTTAAGGCAAAGCTGTTTACAGGTTGTGTAGATGATCTACAGGAGATAGGCACAGCAGTCCCAAGACGACTGTTAACTCAGTCCATGTGCAGAGTGTGCTCAGGATAGCACAGTGATTAGGCACCACCGGAGGGAATCTTACAGCAAGACTTCCTTGGGAGGGGAAGACTTGAATATAAATTTATCCCCAGGCAGCCATCCCAAATCAAGGGCTATGAAATATTTTGTTCTTCCCTAGTCAGCCTCTCTATTTGCTTCCGTGGGCTAAGTTGATGCATAGAGCTTGGCCCCTGGAGAGCAAAAGAAGCTTGCTTTCTACATTTTACCCTGGGATGAAGGGTGTAACCATGGTTTTCTGTCTGCCACCTGTCCTTCAAATGCCCTTTGCTTGTTGCATGAGAATTAGGTCTCACAAGGTGCATAAAGATGCACATCCAGATCACTGCAGGGGTCTGTGAAATATCTGCTGAGGCGGTAAGTTTTGATCGTTAGCATTGAAGAAGAAAGTTGGGCTTCAGCAAGCCTAATCCCTGGGCATGTGAGGGAGCTTGTAACATAATACTTAGCTAATGTTGACTTCGGTCAGATAAACAGTGGATTTACTGCACCTTCCTATGCTCTGCTGGTGACAAGTGATGTGCATGACATCACCAGCTCTGAGTAATGTCTCTGTAATGGAAAGCAGCTGGTCACTGGAGTAGTTCTGTTAGTGGACATGGAGGTGAAAAATAATTAAACTTAATACATACAAAGTGCTCTAATGCTCTGCAGTATGTATTTTGATTGTGTTCCGCCCAGATATTAAAGCAACAGTGATTATGGAGCTGCCTACCTATAGTGTAGCTTTTTTTATAGGTATCTTGGCACAGCAGTAATATAGTGGTAAGTGAAAAAGTGGTTTAACTCTTTTTATCTGATATTCTGTGTCAGATAGGCAAACTCCATTGTGAACATTAGGAACAGGCAGACAATTCCTGCCTGCTTTTCCCCTTTGACTATGCTACTGTGATTTTTAGAGAAGGATTGGGAAAAGGGAACGGAAAGAGCTTTGCTAGCATTTAGAGCAGACAGCTTAAGGCACAGTTGTGCTTATTGTATGCTTTACGTTATTTGTGAAGATCTGGCAGCACAAGCTGTGTTTCAGAAGAGGCTCAGACCAGACTGTCCAGACTGTAGTGGAGAGGACAAGTTGTATGCTTCTCCAGCAATTTTTCTTCTTTCTGATACAATTGTATTTCAAACAGCTCATTTCACTAGAAATAAATGTGGAATATTATAACCAATTGCAGTGTTGAAGTTTTATGCTATTTTGAGCTACATCTCTCAAATCTATTTAACTCTGCTGTTGGAAGCTTCCTATTTCAGGACTTGATCTATACTTGGACTTTCATGACTGAGCCCTTTCCAGGAATAATAATTGAAACCTTCTTTTCTGGGGCCTTTTGATAACAATTCTGGCACTTCAAGCATCCTTTGTAGTTGAGACATTGTAGAATGTCTACAACTTTAACTGCTAGACTAGCCTGTACCATAAATTAATTAAATATTCCTTAAAAATAACAATAAACTCACCAATTTTAGGAGGACAGGAAAGAGAAAAGTGACCAGATTTTATTTTCTTCTAATTCCATGATATTTAGTGTTCCATGATATTTAGCTTATGCCCAAACACAGTGCTGCTGTCCTTTTAACGTAATAAATGCTGTAGCATCATTTTCTTTTTCACTGTGCTTCTAATACTTTTGTAACCCCCTAGGGACTTAAAAAAGTGTCATGGATTCTGAGAGAGCTCAGATGCTGCACCTGGATTTCAGGACTATGTGCTGGTAGAAAGGAATGGGAGTCTGCAGCTGAGCAGCTCCAAGAGTAGCTGATTTAATAAATAACTTATTATAAATATTGTGGGGTCCCTTTATATTGTTAATTGGAATTTGATATATGAAAAAAATTCAAATGCAAGTTCATTCTTGCTATTCACCAGCCTCTGTAAAGTAAAATACCTCTTCCAGTTCTTCCTACATATGTTGCCGTTTAACTTTTGTGTCCTTTTGTTCTCGTCTGTCTAATTACCTCAAGTAGATAATAAAGCTTGATTTTATTAAAAACCATAGCTGGTTCAGGCTTGTCATGACTGATTTATTGACTCCAAGACTGAGGACTTTCAGACTCAAGACTAAGATCGTTTCTGGCTGCCATTCAAGGTGTTAATTCTGAGCTTTCTGAAGCATGTTTCCTATGTTTTCCCTTCAAAAAGAGCAAACAGCCCTCATTTCTTTGGGGTTTTGGTGGTGACTGAGTGGAATTTAAGATGGAATTAAAATAAAACAAACTCCAACCATCCAATGCAGAAAGTCTTGCATGTAATCATTGTGAGAAAGTTTGTGCTCTTGAAGGCAAGGAGACTATTTTAAATGAATAGAAGTGTCTAGCAGTGGTCCTCAAAAGGAACATGCATCTCCATGAAGGATCCCAAGCTATATTTCCCTGTAACAAACTGTTTCAGAACCACCTGATGGGGTGGCATATGCCTCTGCAAGTGTGCGTATCTTAGAAATGTAAAGGTGGAGTGCTAAGAAAGCAAAATCATGATAGCTAATAGCTCATATACACCATTTGATGTCCCTTAGGGACTGCCTCTCCCAGTGTTTTACCTAAGCAGTTGAGCTCATCGGGGACATGAGAGCTAAGCATCCTTTCAACTATTCATCCAGGGATCTGAGTTCTCAGTGAAGGGCTTTTTAACTGCAGTTTCCTTAACAGGCAGTTGGGTTCCTACCTCCCTGCCTCCTCTTTCCCCTTATTTCTAGTTTTCCAGCAACAAAGAGTCAGCATAGATTCAAGTGCAATCTCTGTAATGGAAAAAATATCTACTAACAGGCATCTCCTAGCTACCTCAAGTAGTAACAGAGGGATTCCATTATTTTAAGGATCATGTAACAGAAACATTATTGCATGTCTGCATATTCTAGCCACTGTTAGTGTATACTGTAATTCTCTTTTCTTATTGCTAGCAGGCATCAGGTTGTTTGTCTTATCCCAACTCAATTATTTCCCCTTTTCTGATGCAGAATGGCATCAGACCTCTGTGGGCCACATTGCACAGGAGCCACATCTCACTAGACTTGATTACATGAGCTGTTATTTGTTGCGCTTCCAAGATTTGTTTCATCTGTAGCCTTGAGATATTGTATTTAATGCCCCATTCACATATGTATATAGTAATCATGAACTGAAGAAGTCCTCCAGAGGATTTTTTTTTTATTGCTCACCATGCTTTTATGATCGAAAGATGACAACGTGTCATAGTTTTCTTTTACGGTTGCATTATAGATTGGAAATACCAGGAAAGTCCATGTTGCTTGATGGCTGCGTATAAATAGAGTTTACAGGTTTGCAAGTACTCCTGCTCTGCAAACTCATTTGGGGATTTAAAGGGTAACAAACCTGTTTTAGCCCTTGCATCACTAAAATATGGTAGTGAAATGCTTCTGGCCTAATATTGTGGTTGGAGCCTTGATTGTCCCCCCTGGAGTTCCAGAGATGAACACAGAGTAGAGAGTGATTCTGAGGTTAGGCAGAGAGAGCCCGTCTATCGATAATACAGACCAGAATAGGACCCAGTTTCCCTCTTCCACTTGTACGAGTCTGCAAAGCCAGCAGGAATAAGAGGTTGTAAATTTTTTTTTCCTCTGTTAGTAAAATAAAGAAAAATGAACCTGAGCATAAAATACCAGGCTTCATCTGTCTTTTAGATTAGAAAACACAGAAAACAAACAAACAGAAAAAGTCTTTTCCATCACATGTAAATACCCCCCTCATTTAATTCCCAGGCCCACTCACAGCCTGTGCTGCTCTGACATCAGAGTCTGTGTGTGAATAACAAATAAAGCTTTGCGTGTGCAAAGGGGAGAAGAGGCAGAGTCACAGTGGGCTCCTCAATATACATTTGCTCACAGAGCAAGGAAGCGAGTGCTGTGCATTTCTGAGAGTAGACTGTACACTTGCATGCCTTCTGCAAGAGGTAGATTTGTGGGTAAAAGTTATATTGCTTTTTGGAGCAACTCATGTAGCTGGAAAAATACCCTCTGATGGTCTGAGGCAACCAAGGGACTAAAACTTTAATTATAGCACACAGTAGAAGAGGCAAATTCAAAGGAAGGAGTAGTTTTGCAGCACATTATAATTTTCTTCCCCTTATTAATCTTTTCATCTGCCACACGCTTACCTATCTATTCCTTTACAGAATAACCACCATGTCACTGCTTCCCTATTAATATTCCCTTCTCTTTTTAAAGATGCCAACCAGCTTTTTTTGTCTACCTGACTTAACATATGCAATTAAACTCAAAGGATGTGCTCTCTTCTTGTATTTAGCTTGGAAATTCACTGCTTCTTTCCTGACTATATTGGTCCATAAACCTTGTCTTGCTTATGACTTTAGACCTACAGCAATACTATTACAAATGTGTGACATTATTCTTAAAGTAGCCCTCCAAATCCAGACCCACAGGATAATAGTCGATTTATGGCTGTAAGGAAAAGATCTCTTGTGTGAGAGGGTACTCTTCTTCTAAGGGCAAAACAATTTGAGTGAACTTTTATACATAGAAGATTTTTTTATTTCTTTATTCTTGTTCTGTACCTCTTAGTCATTAATCTCTTCTACGGAAACTTGCCAAATACTTTTGGAAATTGAAACAAATATGCTGCTTCTATACTTACTTTTCTTATCATTTATAACCGCAATGTCTTAAAAAAGCGTCAGTGTCTGTTCCTGTGCTCTCTATCTCCTAAATCCCTTTTGCCTCCTTCCAAATGGACGATCATTCCGTTTCAGTCTGACACGTTTTTCATCGTGTCCCTTTTGCACCAGTTTTCTAGTCAATGGCTTTTGTGAAGTTTTCGTGTGATGAAACTCATCAATGTTTTAAGCATGTCTGAGCATCCTATCCTTGCCAGTAAATGTGGCTGTTACTTGTATGCATAGCCACTCAAAAAAATATCTAACGTGACTTAAGCAAAACAAGACTGTTTTAAGTCACTTCTCTGGTTCAGAGTAAATTTTCCATCAAACCTGAGTTCAATAGGTCATTCCTTTTAGTTGTTCTTGATTTAATGAGGTACTGCATTAATTTACCAGTAGCTTCTTTATAGCAAGGAAGTTTGTTCAAGGTTCTGCCTCCCTGTTACAAGATGTGCAACAAGAGTGGCAAAGAAAGGAGTGTGAAGACGGTAGTTTTCTGTCATAGTTTCTGGAAAGAGATAGGTATCTACTATGAGGGATGCAGAGATTACTGTGGGTGGGCTGAATCACTCTATCCAATCTTCCACCTTTTCCATGGGCCATATGGGGAGGTGAAAAGGCTCCCGTCTGAAGTGCCATGGTTAGATGTTCTGGTGTGGGTGATGTGAATATCTCTGAATCTATAGTGAGGTCCTGGGTTGGCATTATCTTCATTTCAGCTGAAGGTGCATTTCTACAATAAAGCTGCTATTTTTTTTCTCGGTGAACAAAGAAATTCCTCACAAAAAAACCTCGTAATTCCCTGATATTAGATTAGACCTGGGATGAAAGTAGATGTGCTTCAGAACTAGAATTGAATTACAGAAAGGTTTCCTGAATTGTGTCATCTCAGAATTGTCATGTTGTTGCAAAAAGTGAGTTTACATGTGTTAATTGCCCAGTTACCTGCTAATTGAATTAACTGGATCATTAATTTTGTTCTCCTATTTGGTTAAGGAACTAATGGAGTATTTCCATTTCTTAACTACTGAGTTTCATGAAACTTG